>JBBPBR010000955.1:0-103607 GCA_037974775.1 Cicer pinnatifidum
GGCTAGGGAGGACGAAAATGACCTAATTGATCATCCAATGACACAAACACACCTATTGGATGCACAAGATTGGTTAAAAACCCTAATGGGACAACAATAAGCCTAGGGAGGAAGAAAATGACCTAATTGATCATCCAATGACACAAACACACCTATTGGATGCACAAGATTGGTTAAAAACCCTAAATGGACAAGAATATGCCTAGGGAGGACGAAAATGACCTAATTGATCATCCAATGTCACAAACACACCTATTGGATGCACAAGATTGGTTAAAAACCCTAATTGGACAAGAATAAGCGTAGGGAGGACGAAAATGACCTAATTGATCATCCAATGACACAAACACACCTATTGGATGCACAAGATTGGTTTAAAACCCTAGTTGGACAACAATATGCCTAGGGTGGACGAAAATGACCTAAATGTTAATCCAATGACACAAATGAACTTATTGGATGCACAAGATTGGTTAAAACCCCTAATTGGACAAGAATAAGCCTAGGAATGACGAAAATAACCTAATTGATCATCCAATGACACAAACACACCTATTGGATGCACAAGATTGGTTAAAAACCCTAATTGGACAAGAATATGCCTAGGGAGGACGAAAATGACCTATATATTAATTCAATGACACAAACAAAGTTATTGGATGCACAAGATTGGTTAAAAACCCTAATTGGACAAGAATAAGCCTAGGGAGGACGAAAATTACCTAATTGATCATCCAATGACACAAACACACCTATTGGATGCACAAGATTGGTTAAAACCCTAATTGGACAAGAATAAGCCTAGGGAGGAAGAAAATGACCTAATATATCATCCAATGACACAAACACACCTATTGGATGCACAAGATTAGTTAAAAACCCTAATTGGACAAGAATAAGCCTAGGGAGGACGAAAATGACCTAATTGATCATCCAATGACACAAACACACCTATTGGATGCACAGGATTGGTTAAAAACCTTAATTGGACAAGAATAAGCCTAGGGAGGACGAAAATGACCTAATTGATCATCCAATGACACAAACACACCTATTGGATGCACAAGATTGGTTTAAAACCCTAGTTGGACAAGAATATGCCTAGGGAGGACGAAAATGACCTAATTGATCATCCAATGACACAAATGAACTTATTGGATGCACAAGATTTGTTAAAAACCCTAATTGGACAAGAATAAGCCTAGGGACGACGAAAATGACCTAATTGATCATCTAATGACACAAACACACCTATTGGATGCACAAGATTGGTTAAAAACCCTAATTGGACAAGAATAAGCCTAGGGAGGACGAAAATGACCTAATTGATCATCCAATGACACAAACACACCTATTGGATGCACAAGATTGGTTAAAAACCCTAATTGGACAAGAATAAGCCTAGGGAGGCCGAAAATGACCTAATTGATCATCCAATGACACAAACACACCTATTGGATGCACAAGATTGGTTAAAAACCCTAATTGGAGAAGAATAAGCCTAGGGAGGACGAAAATGACCTAATTGATCATCCAATGACACAAACACACCTATTGGATGCACAAGATTGGTTAAAAACCCTAATTGGACAAGAATAAGCCTAGGGAGGACGAAAATGACCTAATTGATCATCCAATGACACAAACACACCTATTGGATGCACAAGATTGGTTTAAAACCCTAGTTGGACAAGAATATGCCTAGGGAGGACGAAAATGACCTAATTGATCATCCAATGGCACAAACACACCTATTGGATGCACAAGATTGGTTAAAAACCCTAATTGGACAAGAATATGCCTAGGGAGGACGAAAATGACCTAAATATTAATTCAATGACACAAACAAAGTTATTGGATGCACAAGACTGGTTAAAAACCCTAATTGGACAAGAATAAGCCTAGGGAGGACGAAAATGACCTAATTGATCATCCAGTGACACAAACACACCTATTGGATGCACAAGATTGGTTAAAAACCCTAATTGGACAAGAATATGCCTAGGGAGGACGAAAATGACCTAATTGATCATCCAATGACACAAGCAAACCAATTGGATGAACAAGATTGGTTAAAAACCCTAATTGGACAAGAATAAGCCTAGGGAGGACGAAAATGACCTAATTGATCATCCAATGACACAAACACACCTATTGGATGCACAAGATTGGTTAAAAACCCTAATTGGACAAGAATAAGCCTAGGGAGGACGAAAATGACCTAATTGATCATCCATTGCCACAAACACACCTATGGGATGCACAAGATTGGTTAAAAACCCTAATTGGACAAGAATATGCCTTGGGAGGACGAAAATGACCTAATTGGTCATCCAATGACACAAACACACCTATTGGATGCAAAAGATTGGTTAAAAACCCTAATTGGACAAGAATAAGCCTAGGGAGGACGAAAATGACCTAATTGATCATCCAATGACACAAACACACCTATTGGATGCACAAGATTGGTTAAAAACCCTAATTGGACAAGAATAAGCCTAGGGAGGACGAAAATGACCTAATTGATCATCCAATGACACAAACACACCTATTGGATGCACAAGATTGGTTAAAAACCCTAATTGGACAAGAATAAGCCTAGGGAGGACAACAATGACCTAATTGATCATCCAATGACACAAACACACCTATTGGATGCACAAGAATGGTTAAAAACCCTAATTGGACAAGAATAAGCCTAGGGAGGACGAAAATGACCTAATTGATCATCCAATGACACAAACACACCTATTGGATGCACAAGATTGGTTAAAAACCCTAATTGGACAAGAATAAGCCTAGGGAGGACGAAAATGACCTAATTGATCATCCAATGACACAAACACACCTATTGGATGCACAAGATTGGTTAAAAACCCTAATTGGACAAGAATATGCCTAGGGAGGACGAAAATGACCTAAATGTTAATCCAATGACACAACTCAACCTATTGGATGCACAAGATTGGTTAAAAACCCTAATTGGACAAGAATATGCCTAGGGAGGACGAAAATGACCTAATTGATCATCCAATGACACAAACACACCTATTGGATGCACAAGATTGGTTAAAAACCCTAATTGGACAAGAATATGCCTAGGGAGGACGAAAATGACCTAATTGATCATCCAATGACACAAATGAACCTATTGGATGCACAAGATTGGTTAAAAACCCTAATTGGACAAGAATAAGCCTAGGAAGGACGAAAATGACCTAATTGATCATCCAATGACACAAACACACCTATTGGATGCACAAGATTGGTTAAAAACCCTAATTGGACAAGAATATGCCGAGGGAGGACGAAAATGACCTAATTGATCATCCAATGACACAAACACACCTATTGGATGCACAAGATTGGTTAAAAACCCTAATTGGACAAGAATATGCCTAGGGAGGACGAATATGACCTAAATGTTAATCCAATAACACAAATCAACTTATTGGATGCACAAGATTGGTTAAAAACCCTAATTGGACAAGAATAAGCCTAGGGAGAACGAAAATGACCTAAATGTTAATCCAATGACACAACTCAACTTATTGGATGCACAAGATTGGTTAAAAACCCTAATTGTACAAGAATAAGCCTAGGGAGGAAGAAAGTGACCTAATTTATCATCCAATGACACAAACACACCTATTGGATGCACAAGATTGGTTAAAAACCCTAATTGGACAAGAATAAGCCTAGGGAGGACGAAAATGACCTAATTGATCATCCAATGACACAAACACACCTATTGGATGCACAAGATTGGTCCTAAACCCTAATTGGACAAGAATAAGCCTAGGGAGGACGAAAATGACCTAATTGATCATCCAATGACACAAACACACCTATTGGATGCACAAGATTGGTTAAAAACCCTAATTGGACAAGAATAAGCCTAGGGAGGACGAAAATGACCTAATTGATCATCCAATGACACAAACACACCTATTGGATGCACAAGATCAGTGAAAAACCCTAGTTGGACAAGAATATGCCTAGGGAGGACGAAAATGACCTAATTGATCATTCAATGACACAAATGAACTTATTGGATGCACAAGATTGGTTAAAAACCCTAATTGGACAAGAATAAGCCTAGGGAGGACGAAAATGACCTAATTGATCATCCAATGACACAAACACACCTATTGGATGCACAAGATTGGTTAAAAACCCTAATTGGACAAGAATAAGCCTAGGGAGGACGAAAATGACCTAATTGATCATCCAATGACACAAACACACCTATTGGATGCATAAGATTGGTTTAAAACCCTAGTTGGACAAGAATATGCCTAGGGAGGACAAAAATGACCTAATTGATCATCCAATGACACAAATGAACTTATTGGATGCACAAGACTGGTTAAACACCCTATTTGGACAAGAATAAGCTTAGGGAGGACGAAAAGGACCTAATTGATAATCCAATGACACAAACACACCTATTGGATGCACAAGATTGGTTAAAAACCCTAATTGGACAAGAATATGCCTAGGGAGGACGAAAATGACCTAAATATTAATTCAATGACACAATCAAAGTTATTGGATGCACAAGATTGTTTAAAAACCCTAATTGGACAAGAATAAGCCTAGGGAGGACGAAAATGACCTAATTGATCATCCAATGACACAAACACTCCTATTGGATGCACAAGATTGGTTAAAAACCCTAATTGGACAAGAATAAGCCTAGGGAGGACGAAAATGACCTAATTGATCATCCAATGACACAAACACACCTATTGGATGCACAAGATTGGTTTAAAACCCTAGTTGGACAAGAATATGCCTAGGGAGGACGAAAATGACCTAATTGATCATCCAATGACACAAATGAAATTATTGGATGCACAAGATTGGTTAAAAACCCTAATTGGACAAGAATAAGCCTAGGGAGGACGAAAATGACCTAATTGATCATCCAATGACACAAACACACCTATTGGATGCACAAGATTGGTTTAAAACCCTAGTTGGACAAGAATATGCCTAGGGAGGACGAAAATGACCTAATTGATCATCCAATGACACAAACACACCTATTGGATGCACAAGATTGGTTAAAAACCCTAATTGGAAAAGAATATGCCTAGGGAGGACGAAAATGACCTAAATATTAATTCAATGACATAAACAAACTTGTTGGATGCACAAGATTGGATAAAAACTCTAATTGGACAAGAATAAGCCTAGGGAGGACGAAAATGACCTAATTGATCATCCAATGACACAAACACACCTATTGGATGCACAAGATTGGTTAAAAACCCTAATTGGACAAGAATAAGCCTAGGGAGGACGAAAATGACCTAATTGATCATCCAATGACACAAACACACCTATTGGATGCACAAGATTGGTTAAAAACCCTAGTTGGACAAGAATATGCCTAGGGAAGACGAAAATGACCTAATTGATCATCCAATGACACAAACACACCTATTGGATGCACAAGATTGGTTAAAAACCCTAGTTGGACAAGAATATGCCTTGGGATGACGAAAATGACCTAATTGATCATCCAATGACACAAACACACTTATTGGATGCACAAGATTGGTTAAAAACCCTAGTTGGACAAGAATAAGCCTAGGGAGGACGAAAATAACCTAATTGATCATCCAATGACACAAACACACCTATTGGATGCACAAGATTGGTTAAAAACCCTAATTGGACAAGAATAAGCCTAGGGAGGACGAAAATGACCTAATTGATCATCCAATGACACAAACACACCTATTGGATGCACAAGATTGGTTAAAAACCCTAATTGGACAAGAATAAGCCTAGGGAGGACAAAAATGACCTAATTGATCATCCAATGACACAAACACACCTATTGGATGCACAAGATTGCTTAAAAACCCTAATTGGACAAGAATAAGCCTAGGGAGGACGAAAATGACCTAATTGATCATCCAATGACACAAACACACCTATTGGATGCACAAGATTGGTTAAAAACCCTAATTGGACAAGAATAAGCCTAGGGAGGACAAAAATGACCTAATTGATTATCCAATGACACAAACACACCTATTGGATGCACAAGATTGGTTAAAAACCCTAATTGGACAAGAATATGTCTAGGGAAGACGAAAATGACCTAAATATTAATTCAATGACATAAACAAACTTATTGGATGCACAAGATTGGTTAAAAACCCTAATTGGACAAGAATAAGCCTAGGGAGAACCAAAATGACCTAATTGATCATTCAATGACACAAACACGCCTATTGGATGCACAAGATTGGTTAAAAACCCTAATTGGACAAGAATATGCCTAGGGAGGACGGATATGACCTAAATGTTAATCCAATGACACAAATGAACTTATTGGATGCACAAGATTGGTTAAAAACCCTAATTGGACAAGAATAAGCCTAGGGAGGACGAAAATGACCTAATTGATCATCCAATGACACAAACACACCTATAGGATGCACAAGATTGGTTAAAAACCCTAATTGGACAAGAATATGCCTAGGGAGGACGAAAATGACCTAAATATTAATTCAATGACACAAACAAAGTTATTGGATGCACAAGATTGGTTAAAAACCCTAATTGGACAAGAATAAGCCTAGGGAGGACCAAAATGACCTAATTGATCATCCAATGACACAAACACACCTATTGGAAGCACAAGATTGGTTAAAAACCCTAATTGGACAAGAATATGCATAGGAAGGACGAAAATGACCTAAATGTTAATCCAATGACACAAATGAACTTATTGGATGCAAAAGATTGGTTAAAAACCCTAATTGGACAAGAATAAGCCTAGGGAGGGCGAAAATGACCTAATTAATCATCCAATGACAAAAACACACCTATTGGATGCACAAGATTGGTTAAAAACCCTAATTGGACAAGAATATGCCTAGGGAGGACGAAAATGACCTAAATATTAATTCAATGACACAAACAAAGTTATTGGATGCACAAGATTGGTTAAAAACCCTAATTGGACAAGAATAAGCCTAGGGAGGACGAAAATGACCTAATTGATCATCCAATGACACAAACACACCTATTGGATGCACAAGATTGGTTAAAAACCCTAATTGGACAAGAATATGCCTAGGGAGGACGAAAATGACCTAAATATTAATTCAATGACACAAACAAAGTTATTGGATGCACAAGATTGGTGAAAAACCCTAATTGGACAAGAATAAGCCTAGGGGGAACGAAAATGACCTAATTGATCATCCAATGACACAAACACACCTATTGGATGCACAAGATTGGTTAAAAACCCTAATTGGACAAGAATATGCCTAGGGAGGACGAAAATGACCTAAATATTAATTCAATGACACAAACAAAGTTATTGGATGCACAAGATTGGTTAAAAACCCTAATTGGACAAGAATAAGCCTAGGGAGGACGAAAATGACCTAATTGATCATCCAATGACACAAACACGCCTATTGGATGCACAAGATTGGTTAAAAACCCTAATTGGACAAGAATAAGCCTAGGGAGGAAGAAATGACCTAATTTATCATCCAATGACACAAACACACCTACTGGATGCACAAGATTGGTTAAAAACCCTAATTGGACAAGAATAAGCCTAGGGAGGACGAAAATGACCTAATTGATCATCCAATGACACAAACACACCTATTGGATGCCCAAGATTGGTTTAAAACACTAGTTGGACAAGAATATGCCTAGGGAGGACGAAAATGACCTAATTGATCATCCAATGACACAAATGAACTTATTGGATGCACAACATTGGTTAAAAACCCTAATTGGACAAGAATAAGCCTAGGAAGGACGAAAATGACCTAATTGATCATCCAATTACACAAACACACCTATTGGATGCACAAGATTGGTTAAAAACCCTAATTGGACAAGAATATGCCTAGGGACGATGAAAATGACCTACATATTAATTCAATGACACAAACAAAGTTATTGGATGCACAAGATTGGTTAAAAACCCTAATTGGACAAGAATAAGGCTAGGGAGGACGAAAATGACCTAATTGATCATCCAATGACACAAACACACCTATTGGATGCACAAGATTGGTTAAAAACCCTAATGGGACAACAATAAGCCTGGGGAGCAAGAAAATGACCTAATTGATCATCCAATGACACAAACACACCTATTGGATGCACAAGATTGGTTAAAAACCCTAATTGGACAAGAATAAGCCTAGGAAGGACGAAAATGACCTAATTGATCATCCAATGACACAAACACACCTATTGGATGCACAAGATTGGTTAAAAACCCTAATTGGACAAGAATATGCCGAGGGAGGACGAAAATGACCTAAATATTAATTCAATGACACAAACAAAGTTATTGGATGCACAAGATTGGTTAAAAACCCTAATTGGACAAGAATAAGCCTAGGGAGGACGAAAATGACCTAATTGATCATCTAATGACACAAACACACCTATTGGATGCACAAGATTGGTTTAAAACCCTAGTTGGACAAGAATATGCCAAGGGAGGACGAAAATGACCTAATTGATCATCCAATGACACAAATGAAATTATTGGATGCACAAGATTGGTTAAAAACCGTAATTGGATAACAATAAGCCTAGGGAGGACGAAAATGACCTAATTGATCATCCAATGACACAAACACACCTATTGGATGCACAAGATTGGTTAAAAACCCTAATTGGACATGAATAACCCTAGGAATGACGAAAATAACCTAATTGATCATCCAATGACACAAACACACCTATTGGATGCACAAGATTGGTTAAAAACCCTAATTGGACAAGAATATGCCTAGGGAGGACGAAAATGACCTATATATTAATTCAATGACACAAAGAAAGTTATTGGATGCACAAGATTGGTTAAAAACCCTAATTGGACAAGAATAAGCCTAGGGAGGACGAAAATTACCTAATTGATCATCCAATGACACAAACACACCTATTGGATGCACAAGATTGGTTAAAACCCTAATTGGACAAGAATAAGCCTAGGGAGGAAGAAAATGACCTAATATATCATCCAATGACACAAACACACCTATTGGATGCACAAGATTGGTTAAAAACCCTAATTGGACAAGAATAAGCCTAGGGAGGACGAAAATGACCTAATTGATCATCCAATGACACAAATGAACTTATTGGATGCACAAGATTTGTTAAAATCCTTAATTGGACAAGAATAAGCATAGAAAGGACGAAAATGACCTAATTGATCATCCAATGACACAAACACACCTATTGGATGCACAAGATTGGTTAAAAACCCTAATTTGACAAGAATAAGTTTAGGGAGGACGAAAATAACCTAATTGATCATCCAATGACACAAACACACCTATTGGATGCACAAGATTGGTTAAAAACCCTAATTGGACAAGAATAAGCCTAGGGAGGACGAAAATGACCTAATTGATCATCCAATGACACAAACACACCTATTGGATGCACAAGATTGGTTAAAAACCCTAATTGGACAAGAATAAGCCTAGGGAGGACAAAAATGACCTAATTGATCATCCAATGACACAAACACACCTATTGGATGCACAAGATTGGTTTAAAACCCTAGTTGGACAAGAATATGCCTAGGGAGGACGAAAATGACCTAATTGATCATCCTATGAAAAAAACACACCTATTGGATGCACAAGATTGGTTAAAAATCGTAATTGGACAAGAATATGCCAAGGGAGGACGAAAATGACCTAAATGTTCATCCAATGACACAAATGAACTTATTGGATGCACAAGATTGGTTAAAAACCCAAATTGGACAAGAATATGCCTAGGGAGGGCGAAAATGACCTAAATATTAATTCAATGACACAAACAAAGTTATTGGATGCACAAGATTGGTTAAAAACCCTAATTGGACAAGAATAAGTCTAGGGAGGACGAAAATGACCTAATTGATCATCCAATGACACAAACACACCTATTGGATGCACAAGATTGGTTAAAAACCCTAATTGGACAAGAATAAGCCTAGGGAGGACGAAAATGACCTAATTGATCATCCAATGACACAAACACACCTATTGGATGCACAAGATTGGTTAAAAACCCTAATTGGACAAGAATTAGCCTAGGGAGGATGAAAATGACCTAAATGTTAATTCAATGACAAAAACGAACTTATTGGATGCACAAGATTGGTTAAAAACCCTAATTGGACAAGAATATAACTAGGGAGGACGAAAATGACCTAAATGTTAATCCAATGACACAAATGAGCTTATTGGATGCACAAGATTGGTTAAAAACCCTAATTGGACAAGAATAAGCCTAGGGAGGACGAAAATGACCTAATTGATCATCCAATGACACAAACACACCTATTGGATGCACAAGATTGGTTAAAAACCCTAATTGGACAAGAATAAGCCTAGGTAGGACGTAAATGATCTAATTGATCATCCAATGACACAAACACACCTATTGGATGCACAAGATTGGTTAAAAACCCTAATTGGATAAGAATAAGCCTGGGGAGGACGAAAATGACCTAAATATTAATTCAATGACACAAACAAACTTATCGGATGCACAAGATTGGTAAGAGGACGAAAATGACCTAAATATTAATTCAATGACACAAACAAACTTATCGGATGCACAAGATTGGTTAAAAACCCTAATTGGACAAGAATAAGCCTAGGGAGGACGAAAATGACCTAATTGATCATCCAATGACACAAACACACCTATTGGATGCACAAGATTGGTTAAAAACCCTAATTGGACAAGAATAAGCCTAGGGAGGACGAAAATGACCTAATTAGTCATCCAATGACACAAACACACCTATTGGATGCACAAGATTGGTTAAAAACCCTAATTGGACAAGAATATGCCTATGGAGGACGAAAATGACCTAATTGATCATCCAATGACACAAACACACCTTTTGGATGCACAAGATCGGTTAAAAACCCTAATTGGACAAGAATATGCCTAGGGAGGACGAAAATGACCTAATTGATCATCCAATGACACAAACACACCTATTGGATGCACAAGATTGGTTAAAAACCCTAATTGGACAAGAATATGCCTAGGGAGGACGAAAATGACCTAATTGATCATCCAATGACACAAATGAAATTATTGGATGCACAAGATTGGTTAAAAACCATAATTGGATAACAATAAGCCTAGGGAGGACGAAAATGACCTAATTGATCATCCAATGACACAAACACACCTATTGGATGCACAAGATTGGTTAAAAACCCTAATTGGACAAGAATATGCCTAGGGAGGACGAAAATGACCTAAATATTAATTCAATGACACAAACAAACTTATCGGATGCACAAAATTGGTTAAAAACCCTAATTGGACAAGAATAAGCCTAGGAAGGACGAAAATGACCTAATTGATCATCCAATGACAAAAACACACCTATTAGATGCACAAGATTGGTTAAAAACCCTAATTGGACAAGAATAAGCCTAGGGAGGACGAAAATGACCTAATTGATCATCCAATGACACAAACACACCTATTGGATGCACAAGATTGGTTAAAAACCCTAATTGGACAAGAATATGCCTAGGGAGGACGAAAATGACCTAATTGATCATCCAATGACACAAACAAACATATTGGATGAACAAGATTGGTTAAAAACCCTAATTGGACAAGAATAAGCCTAGGGAGGACGAAAATGACCTAATTGATTATCCAATGACACAAACACACCTATTTGATGCACAAGATTGGTTAAAAACCCTAATTGGACAAGAATATGCCTAGGGAGGACGAAAATGACCTAAATATTAATTCAATGACACAAACAAACTTATCGGATGCCCAAGATTGGTTAAAAACCCTAATTGGACAAGAATAAGCCTAGGGAGGACGAAAATGACCTAATTGATCATCCAATGACACAAACACACCTATTGGATGCACAAGATTGGTTAAAAACCCTAATTGGACAAGAATATGCCTAGGGAGGACGAAAATGACCTAATTGATCATCCAATGACACAAACACACCTATTGGAGCACAAGATCGGTTAAAAACCCTAATTGGACAAGAATAAGCCTAGGGAGGACGAAAATGACCTAATTGATCATCCAATGACACAAATGAACTTATTGGATGCACAAGATTAGTTAAAAACCCTAATTGGACAAGAATAAGCCTAGGGAGGACGAAAATAACCTAATTGATCATCCAGTGACACAAACACACCTATTGGATGCACAAGATTGGTCTAAAACTCTAATTGGCCAAGAATATGCCTAGGGAGGACGAAAATGACCTAAATGTTAATCCAATGACACAAATGAACTTATTGGATGCACAAGATCGGTTAAAAACCCTAATTGGACAAGAATAAGCCTAGGGAGGACGAAAATGACCTAATTGTTAATCCAATGACACAACTCAACTTATTGGAGGCACAAGATTGGTTAAAAACCTTAATTTGACAAGAATAAGCCTAGGGAGGACGAAAATGACCTAATTGATCATCCAATGACTCAAACACACCTATTGGATGCACAAGATTGGTTAAAAACCCTAATTGGACAAGAATATGCATAGGGAGGACGAAAATGACCTAATTGATCATCCAATGACACAAACACACCTATTGGATGCACAAGATTGGTTAAAAACCCTAATTGGACAAGAATATGCCTAGGGAGGACGAAAATGACCTAATTGATCATCCAATGACACAAACACACCTATTGGATGCACAAGATTGGTTAAAAACCCTAATTGGACAAGAATATGCCTAGGGAGGACGAAAATGACCTAAATATTAATTCAATGACACAAACAAAGTTATTGGATGCACAAGATTGGTTAAAAACCCTAATTTGACAACAATAAGTCTAGGGAGGACGAAAATGACCTAATTGATCATCCAATGACACAAACACATCTATTGGATGCACAAGATTGGTTAAAAACCCTAATTGGACAAGAATAAGCCTAGGGAGGACGAAAATGACCTAATTGATCATCCAATGACACAAACACACCTATTGGATGCACAAGATTGGTTAAAAACCCTAATTGGACAAGAATAAGCCTAGGGAGGACGAAAATGACCTAATTGATCATCCAATGACACAAATGAACTTATTGGATGCACAAGATTTTTTAAAAACCCTAATTGGACAAGAATAAGCCTAGGGAGGACGAAAATGACCTAATTGATCATCCAATGACACAAACACACCTATTGGATGCACAAGATTGGTTAAAAACCCTAATTGGACAAGAATATGCCTAGGGAGGACGAAAATGACCTAATTGATCATCCAATGACACAAACACACCTATTGGACGCACAAGATTGGTTAAAAACCCTAATTGGACAAGAATATGCCTAGGGAGGATGAAAATGACCTAAATATTAATTCAATGACACAAAGAAACTTATTGGATGCACAAGATTGATTAAAAACCCTAATTGGACAAGAATAAGCCTAGGGAGGACGAAAATGACCTAATTGATCAACCAATGACACAAACACACCTATTGGATGCACAAGATTGGTTAAAAACCCTAATTGGACAAGAATATGCCTAGGGAGGACGAATATGACCTAAATGTTAATCCAATAACACAAATGAACTTATTGGATGCACAAGATTGGTTAAAAACCCTAATTGGGCAAGAATAAGCCTAGGGAGAACGAAAATGACCTAAATGTTAATCCAATGACACAACTCAACTTATTGGATGCACAAGATTGGTTAAAAACCCTAATTGGACAAGAATAAGCCTAGGGAGGACGAAAATGACCTAATTGATCATCCAATGACACAAACACACCTATTGGATGCACAAGATTGGTTAAAAACCCTAATTGGACAAGAATAAGCCTAGGGAGGACGAAAATGACCTAATTGATCATCCAATGACACAAACAGACCTATTGGATGCACAAGATTGGTTAAAAACCCTAATTGGACAAGAATATGCCTATGGAGGACGAAAATGACCTAATTGATCATCCAATGACACAAACACACCTATTGGATGCACAAGATCGGTTAAAAACCCTAATTGGACAAGAATAAGCCTAGGGAGGACGAAAATGACCTAATTGATCATCCAATGACACAAACACACCTATTGGATGCACAAGATTGGTTAAAAACCCTAATTGGACAAGAATATGCCTAGAGAGGACGAAAATGACCTAATTGATCGTCCAATGACACAAATGAACTTATTGGATGCACAAGATTAGTTAAAAACCCTAATTGGACAAGAATAAGCCTAGGGAGGACGAAAATAACCTAATTGATCATCCAATGACACAAACACACCTATTGGATGCACAAGATTGGTCTAAAACTCTAATTGGACAAGAATATGCCTAGGGAGGACGAAAATGACCTAAATGTTAATCCAATGACACAAATGAACTTATTGGATGCACAATATTGGTTAAAAACCCTAATTGGACAAGAATAAGCCTAGGAAGGACGAAAATGACCTAATTGATCATCCAATGACACAAACACACCTATTGGATGCACAAGATTGGTTAAAAACCCTAATTGGACAAGAATATGCCTAGGGAGGACGAAAATGACCTATATATTAATTCAATGACACAAACAAAGTTATTGGATGCACAAGATTGGTTAAAAACCCTAATTGGACAAGAATATGCCTAGGGAGGACGAAAATGACCTAATTGATCATCCAATGACACAAACACACCTATTGGATGCACAAGATCGGTTAAAAACTCTAATTGGACAAGAATAAGCCTTGGGAGGACGAAAATGACCTAATTGATCATCCAATGACACAAACACACCTATTGGATGCACAAGATTGGTTAAAAACCCTAATTGGACAAGAATAAGCCTAGGGAGGACGAAAATGACCTAATTGATCATCCAATGACACAAACACACCTATTGGATGCACAAGATTGGTTAAAAACCCTAATTGGACAAGAATAAGCCTATGGAGGACGAAAATGACCTAATTGATCATCCAATGACACAAACACACCTATTGGAAGCATAAGATTGGTTAAAAACCCTAATTGGACAAGAATATGCCTAGGGAGGACGAAAATGACCTAAATATTAATTCAATGACACAAACAAAGTTATTGGATGCACAATATTGGTTAAAAACCCTAATTGGACAAGAATAAGCCTAGGGAGGACGAAAATGACCTAATTGATCATCCAATGACACAAACACACCTATTGGATGCACAAGATTGGTTAAAAACCCTAATTGGACAAGAATACGCCTAGGGAGGACGAAAATGACCTAATTGATCATCCAATGACACAAATACACCTATTGGATGCACAAGATTGGTTAAAAACCCTAATTGGACAAGAATATGCCTAGGGAGGACGAAAATGACCTAAATATTAATTCAATGACACAAACAAACTTATTGGATGCATAAGATTGGTTAAAAACCCTAATTGGACAAGAATAAGCCTTGGGAGGACGAAAATGACCTAATTGATCATCCAATGAGACAAACACACCTATTGGATGCACAAGATTGGTTAAAAATCCTAGTTGGACAAGAACATGCCTAAAGATGGACGAAAATGACCTAATTGATCATCCAATGACACTAATGAACTTATTTGATGCACAAGATTGGTTAAAAACCCTAATTGGACAAGAATAAGACTAGGGAGGAAGAAAATGACCTAATTGATCATCCAAAGACACAAACACACCTATTGGATGCACAAGATTGGTTAAAAACCCTAACTGGACAAGAATATGCCTAGGGAGGACGAAAATGACCTAATTGATCATCCAATGACACAAACACACCTATTGGATGCACAAGATTGGTTAAAAACCCTAATTGAACAAGAATATGCCTAGGGAGGACGAATATGACCTAAATGTTAATCCAATAACATAAATGAACTTATTGGATGCACAAGATTGGTTAAAAACCCTAATTAGACAAGAATAAGCCTAGGGAGAACGAAAATGACCTAAATGTTATTCCAATGACACAACTCAACTTATTGGATGCACAAGATTGGTTAAAAACCCTAATTGGACAAGAATATGCCTAGGGAGGACGAAAATGACCTAAATGTGAATCCAATGAAACAAATGAACTTATTGGATGCACAAGATTGGTTAAAAACCTAATTGGACAAGAATAAGACTAGGGAGAATGAAAATGACCTAAATGTTAATCCAATGACACAACTCAACTTATTGGATGCACAAGATTGGTTAAAAACCCTAATTGGACAAGAATAAGCCTTGGGAGGACGAAAATGACCTAATTGATCATCCAATGAGACAAACACACCTATTGGATGCACAAGATTGGTTAAAAACCCTAATTGGACAAGAATATGCCTAGGGAGGACGAAAATGACCTAAATGTTAATCCAATGACACAAATGAACTTTATTGGATGCACAAGATTGGTTAAAAACCCTAATTGGACAAGAATAAGCCTAGGGAGGACGAAAATGACCTAATTGATCATCCAATGACACAAACACACATATTGGATGCACAAGATTGGTTAAAAACCATAATTGGACAAGAATATGCCTATGGAGGACGAAAATGACCTAAATATTAATTCAATGACACAAACAAAGTTATTGGATGCACAAGATTGGTTAAAAACCCTAATTGGACAAGAATAAGCCTAGGGAGGACGAAAATGACCTAATTGATCATCCAATGACACAAACACACCTATTGGATGCACAAGATTGGTTAAAAACCCTAATTGGACAAGAATATGCCTAGGGAGGACGAAAATGACCTAAATGTTAATCCAATGACACAACTCAACCTATTGGATGCACAAGATTGGTTAAAAACCCTAATTGGACAAGAATAAGCCTAGGGAGGACGATAAATGACCTAATTGATCATCCAATGACACAAACACACCTATTGGATGCACAAGATTGGTTAAAAACCCTAATTGGACAAGAATAAGCCTAGGGAGGACGAAAATGACCTAATTGATCATCCAATGACACAAACACACCTATTGGATGCACAAGATTGGTTAAAAACCCTAATTGGACAAGAATAAGCCTAGGGAGGACGAAAATGACCTAATTGATCATCCATTGCCACAAACACACCTATGGGATGCACAAGATTGGTTAAAAACCCTAATTGGACAAGAATATGCCTTGGGAGGACGAAAATGACCTAATTGGTCATCCAATGACACAAACACACCTATTGGATGCAAAAGATTGGTTAAAAACCCTAATTGGACAAGAATAAGCCTAGGGAGGACGAAAATGACCTAATTGATCATCCAATGACACAAACACACCTATTGGATGCACAAGATTGGTTAAAAACCCTAATTGGACAAGAATAAGCCTAGGGAGGACGAAAATGACCTAATTGATCATCCAATGACACAAACACACCTATTGGATGCACAAGATTGGTTAAAAACCCTAATTGGACAAGAATAAGCCTAAGGAGGACGAAAATGACCTAATTGATCATCCAATGACACAAACACACCTATTGGATGCACAAGATTGGTTAAAAACCCCATTTGGACAAGAATATGCCTAGGGAGGACGAAAATGACCTAATTGATCATCCAATGACACAAATGAACTTATTGGATGCACAAGATTGGTTAAAAACCCTAATTGGACAAGAATAAGCATAGGGAGGACGAAAATGACCTAATTGATCATCCAATGACACAAACACAACTATTGGATGCACAAGATTGGTTAAAAACCCTAATTGGACAAGAATATGCCTAGGGAGGGCGAAAATGACCTAAATGTTAATCCAATTACACAAATGAACTTATTGGATGCACAAGATTGGTTAAAAACCCTAATTGGACAAGAATAAGCCTTGGGAGGACGAAAATGACCTAATTGATCATCCAAAGACACAAACACACCTATTGGATGCACAAGACTGGTTCAAAACCCTAATTGGACAAGATTATGCCTAGGAAGGACGAAAATAACCTAATTGATCATCCAATGACACAAACACACTTATTGGAAGCACAAGATTGGTTAAAAACCCTAATTAGACAATAATATGCCTAGGAAGGACGAAAATGACCTAAATGTTAACCCAATGACACAAATGAACTTATTGGATGCACAAGATTGGTTAAAAACCCTAATTGGACAAGAATAAGCCTAGGGAGGACGAAAATGACCTAATTGATCATCGAATGACACAAACACACCAATTGGATGCACAAGATTGGTTAAAAACCCTAATTGGACAAGAATATGCCTAGGGAGGAGGAAAATGACCTAAATATTAATTCAATGACACAAACAAAGTTATTGGATGCACAAGATTGGTTAAAAACCCTAATTGGAAAAAATTAAGCCTATGGAGGACGAAAATGACCTAATTGATCATCCAATGACACAAACACACCTATTGGATGCACAAGATTGGTTAAAAACCCTAATTGGACAAGAATAAGCCTACGGAGGACGAAAATGACCTAACTGATCATCGAATGACACAAACACACCTATTGGATGCACAAGATTGGTTAAAAACCCAATTGGACAAGAATATGCCTAGGGAGGAGGAAAATGACCTAAATATTAATTCAATGACACAAACAAAGTTATTGGATGCACAAGATTGGTTAAAAACCCTAATTGGACAAGAATAAGCCTAGGGAGGACGAAAATGACCTAATTGATCATCCAATGACACAAACACACCTATTGGATGCACAAGATTGGTTAAAAACCCTAATTGGACAAGAATATGCCTAGGGAGGACGAAAATGAACTAAATATTAATTCAATGACATAAACAAACTTATTGGATGCACAAGATTGGTTAAAAACCCTAATTGGACAAGAATATGCTTAGGGAGGACGAAAATGACCTAAATATTAATTCAATGACACAAACAAACTTATTGGATGCACAAGATTGGTTAAAAACCCTAATTGGACAAGAATAAGCCTTGGGAGGACGAAAATGACCTAATTGATCATCCAATGAGACAAACACACCTATTGGATGCACAAGATTGGTTAAAAACCCTAGTTGGACAAGAACATGCCTAAAGATCGACGAAAATGACCTAATTGATCATCCAATGACACTAATGAACTTATTTGATGCACAAGATTGGTTAAAAACCCTAATTGGACAAGAATAAGACTAGGGAGGAAGAAAATGACCAAATTGATCATCCAATGACACAAACACACCTATTGGATGCACAAGATTGGTTAAAAACCCTAACTGGACAAGAATATGCCTAGGGAGGACGAAAATGACCTAATTGATCATCCAATGACAAAAACACATCTATTGGATGCACAAGATTGGTTAAAAACCCTAATTGGACAAGAATATGCCTAGGGAGGACGAATATGACCTAATTGATCATCCAATGACAGAAACACACCTATTGGAGGCACAAGATTGGTTAAAAACCCAAATTGGACAAGAATAAGCCTAGGGAGGACAAAAATGACCTAATTGATCATCCAATGACAGAAACACACCTATTGGAGGCATAAGATTGGTTAAAAACCCTAGTTGGACAAGAATAAGCCTAGGGAGGACGAAAATGAACTAATTGATCATTCGATGACACAAATGAACTTATTGGATGCACAAGATTGGTTAAAAACCCTAATTGGACAAGAATAAGCCTAGGGAGGACGAAAATGACCTAATTGATCATCCAATGACACAAACACACCTATTGGATGCACAAGATTGGTTAAAAACCCTAATTGGACAAGAATAAGCCTAGGGAGGACGAAAATGACCTAATTGATCATCCAATGACACAAACACACCTATTGGATGCACAAGATTGGTTAAAAACCCTAATTGGACAAGAATAAGCCTAGGGAGGACGAAAATGACCTAATTGATCATCCATTGCCACAAACACACCTATGGGATGCACAAGATTGGTTAAAAACCCTAATTGGACAAGAATATGCCTTGGGAGGACGAAAATGACCTAATTGGTCATCCAATGACACAAACACACCTATTGGATGCAAAAGATTGGTTAAAAACCCTAATTGGACAAGAATAAGCCTAGGGAGGACGAAAATGACCTAATTGATCATCCAATGACACAAACACACCTATTGGATGCACAAGATTGGTTAAAAACCCTAATTGGACAAGAATAAGCCTAGGGAGGACGAAAATGACCTAATTGATCATCCAATGACACAAACACACCTATTGGATGCACAAGATTGGTTAAAAACCCTAATTGGACAAGAACAAGCCTAGGGAGGACGAAAATGACCTAAATGTTAATCCAATGACACAAACACACCTATTGGATGCACAAGATTGGTTAAAAACCCTAATTGGACAAGAATAAGCCTAGGGAGGACGAAAATGACCTAATTGATTATCCAATGACACAAACACACCTATTGGATGCACAAGATTGGTTTAAAACCCTAGTTGGACAAGAATATGCCTAGGGAGGACGAAAATGACCTAAATGTTAATCCAATGACACAAATGAACTTATTGGATGCACAAGATTGGTTAAAAACCCTAATTGGACAAGAATAAGCCTAGGAATGACGAAAATAACCTAATTGATCATCCAATGACACAAACACACCTATTGGATGCACAAGATTGGTTAAAAACCCTAGTTGGACAAGAATATGCCAAGGGAGGACGAAAATGACCTAAATGTTAATCCAATGACACAAATGAACTTATTGGATGCACAAGATTGGTTAAAAATCCTAATTGGACAAGAATAAGCCTAGGAATGACGAAAATAACCTAATTGATCATCCAATGACACAAACACACCTATTGGATGCACAAGATTGGTTGAAAACCCTAATTGGACAAGAATAAGCCTAGGGAGGAAGAAAATGACCTAATATATCATCCAAGGACACAAACACACCTGTTGGATGCACAAGATTGGTTAAAAACCCTAATTGGACAAGAATAAGCCTAGGGAGGACGAAAATGACCTAATTGATCATCCAATGACACAAACACACCTATTGGATGCACAAGATTGGTTAAAAACCCTAATTGGACAAGAATAAGCCTAGGGAGGAAGAAAATGACCTAATATATCATCCAATGACACAAACACACCTATTCGATGCACAAGATTGGTTAAAAACCCTAATTGGACAAGAATAAGCCTAGGGAGGACGAAAATGACCTAATTGATCATCCAATGACACAAACACACCTATTGGAAGCACAAGATTGGTTTAAAACCCTAGTTGGACAAGAATATGCCAAGGGAGGACGAAAATGACCTAATTGATCATCCAATGACACAAATGAAATTATTGGATGCACAAGATTGGTTAAAAACCGTAATTGGATAACAATAAGCCTAGGGAGGACGAAAATGACCTAATTGATCATCCAATGACACAAACACACCTATTGGATGCACAAGATTGGTTAAAAACCCTAATTGGACAAGAATAACCCTAGGAAGGACGAAAATGACCTAATTGATCATCCAATGACACAAACACACCTATTGGATGCACAAGATTGGTTAAAAACCCTAATTGGACAAGAATATGCCTAGGGAGGACGAAAATGACCTAAATATTAATTCAATGACACAAACAAAGTTATTGGATGCACAAGATTGGTTAAAAACCATAATTGGACAAGAATAAGCCTAGGAATGACGAAAATGACCTAATTGATCATCCAATGACACAAACACACCTATTGGATGCACAAGATTGGTTTAAAACCCTAGTTGGACAAGAATATGCCTAGGGAGGACGAAAATGACCTAATTGATCATCCAATGACACAAATGAAATTATTGGATGCACAAGATTGGTTAAAAACCATAATTGGATAACAATAAGCCTAGGGAGGACGAAAATGACCTAATTGATCATCCAATGACACAAACACACCTATTGGATGCACAAGATTGGTTAAAAACCCTAATTGGACAAGAATAAGCCTAGGAAGGACGAAAATGACCTAATTGATCATCCAATGACACAAACACACCTATTGGATGCACAAGATTGGTTAAAAACCTTAATTGGACAAGAATAAGCCTAGAGAGGACGAAAATGACCTAATTGATCATCCAATGACACAAACACACCTATTGGATGCACAAGATTGGTTTAAAACCCTAGTTGGACAAGAATATGCCCAGGGAGGACGAAAATGACCTAATTGAGCATCCAATGACACAAATGAAATTATTGGATGCACAAGATTGGTTAAAAACCATAATTGGATAACAATAAGCCTAGGGAGGACGAAAATGACCTAATTGATCATCCAATGACACAAACACACCTATTGGATGCACAAGATTGGTTAAAAACCCTAATTGGACAAGAATAAGCCTAGGAAGGACGAAAATGACCTAATTGATCATCCAATGACACAAACACACCTATTGGATGCACAAGATTGGTTAAAAACCCTAATTGGACGAGAATAAGCCTAGGGAGGATGAAAATGACCTAATTGATCATCCAATGACACAAACACACCTATTGGATGCACAAGATTGGTTTAAAACCCTAGTTGGACAAGAATATGCCTAGGGAGGACGAAAATGACCTAATTGATCATCCAATGACACAAACAAAGTTATTGGATGCACAAGATTGGTTAAAAACCCTAATTGGACAAGAATAAGCCTAGGGAGGACGAAAATGACCTAATTGATCATCCAATGACACAAACACACCTATTGGATGCACAAGATTGGTTAAAAACCCTAATTAGACAAGAATAAGCCTAGGGAGAACGAAAATGACCTAAATGTTAATCCAATGACACAACTCAACTTATTGGATGCACAAGATCGGTTAAAAACCCTAATTGGACAAGAATAAGCATAGGGAGGACAAAAATGACCTAATTGATCATCCAATGACACAAACACACCTATTGGATGCACAAGATTGGTTAAAAACCCTAATTGGACAAGAATATGCCTAGGGAGGACAAAAATGACCTAAATATTAATTCAATGACACAAACAAAGTTATTGGATGCACAAGATTGATTAAAAACCCTAATTTGACAAGAAAAAGTCTAGGTAGGATGAAAATGACCTAATTGATCATCCAATGACACAAACACACCTATTGGATGCACAAGATTGGTTAAAAACCCTAATTGGACAAGAATAAGACTTGGGAGGACGAAAATTACCTAATTGATCATCCAATGACACAAACACACCTATTGGATGCACAAGATTGGTTAAAAACCCTAATTGGATAAGAATATGCCTAGGGAGGACGAAAATGACCTAATTGATCATCCAATGACACAAACACACCTATTGGATGCACAAGATTGGTTAAAAACCCTAATTGGACAAGAATATGCCTAGGGAGGACGAAAATGACCTAATTGATCATTCAATGACACAAACAAACCTATTGGATGCACAAGATTGGTCAAAAACCCTAATTGGACAAGAATATGCCTAGGGAGGACGAAAATGACCTAAATATTAATTCAATGACACAAGCAAAGTTATTGGATGCACAAGATTTGTTAAAAACCCTAATTTGACAAGAATAAGTCTAGGGAGGACGAAAATGACCTAATTGATCATCCAATGACACAAACACACCTATTGGATGCACAAGATTGGTTAAAAACCCTAATTGGACAAGAATAAGCCTAGGGAGGACGAAAATGACCTAATCGATCATCCAATGACACAAACACACCTATTGGATGCACAAGATTGGTTAAAAACCCTAATTGGACAAGAATAAGCCTAGGGAGGACGAAAATAACCTAATTGATCATCCAATGACACAAACACACCTATTGGATGCACAAGATTGGTTAAAAACCCTAATTGGACAAGAATATGCCTAGGGAGGACCAAAATGAACTAAATGTTAATCCAATGACACAAATGAACTTATTGGATGTACAAGATTGGTTAAAAACCCTAATTGGACAAGAATAAGCCTAGGGAGGACGAAAATGACCTAATTGATCATCCAATGACACAAACACACCTATTGGATGCACAAGATTGGTTAAAAACCCTAATTGGACAAGAATAAGCCTAGGGAGGACGAAAATGACCTAATTGATCATCCAATGAAACAAACACACCTATTGGATGCACAAGATTGGTTAAAAACCCTTATTGGACAAGAATAAGCCTAGGGAGGACGAAAATGACCTAATTGATCATCCAATGACACAAACACACCTATTGGATGCACAAGATTGGTTAAAAACCCTAATTGGACAAGAATAAGCCTAGGGAGGACGAAAATGACCTAATTAATCATCTAATGACACAAACACACCTATTGGATGCACAAGATTGGTTAAAAACCCTAGTTGGACAAGAATATGCCTAGGGAGGACGAAAATGACCTAATTGATCATCCAATGACACAAATGAACTTATTGGATGCACAAGATTGGTTTAAAACCCTAGTTGGACAAGAATAAGCCTAGGGAGGACGAAAATGACCTAATTGATCATCCAATGACACAAACACACCTATTGGATGCACAAGATTGGTTAAAAACCCTAATTGGACAAGAATATGCCTAGGGAGGACGAAAATGACCTAATTGATCATCCAATGACACAAACACACCTATTGGATGCACAAGATTGGTTAAAAACCCTAATTGGACAAGAATATGATTAAGGAGGACGAATATGACCTAAATGTTAATCCAATAACACAAATGAACTTATTGGATGCACATGATTGGTTAAAAACCCTAATTGGACAAGAATAAGCCTAGGGAGAACGAAAATGACCTAAATGTTAATCCGATGACACAACTCAACTTATTGGATGCACATGATTGGTTAAAAACCCTAATTGGACAAGAAAAATTCTAGGGAGGACGAAAATGACCTAATTGATGATCCAATGACACAAACAAACTTATCGGATGCACAAGATTGGTTAAAAACCCTAATTGGACAAGAATAAGCCTAGGGAGGACGAAAATGACCTAATTGATCATCCAATGACACAAACACACCTATTGGATGCACAAGATTGGTTAAAAACCCTAATTGGACAAGAATAAGCCTAGGGAGGACGAAAATGACCTAATTGATCATCCAATGACACAAACACACCTATTGGATGCACAAGATTGGTTTAAAACCCTAGTTGGACAAGAATATGCCTAGTGAGGACGAAAATGACCTAATTGATCATCCAATGACACAAACACACTTATTGGATGCACATGATTGGTTAAAAACCCTAATTGGAAAAGAATAAGCCTAGGGAGGACGAAAATGACCTAATTGATCATCCAATGACACAAACACACCTATTGGATGCACAAGATTGGTTAAAAACCCTAATTGGACAAGAATAAGCCTAGGAAGGACGAAAATGACCTAATTGATCATGCAATGACACAAACACACCTATTGGATGCACAAGATTGGTTAAAAACCCTAATTGGACAAGAATAAGCCTAGGGAGGACGAAAATGACCTAAATGTTATTCCAATGAAACAACTCAACTTATTGGATGCACAAGATTGGTTAAAAACCCTAATTGGACAAGAATAAGCCTAGGGAGGACGAAAATGACTTAATTGATCATCCAATGACACAAACACACCTATTGGATGTACAAGATTGGTTAAAAATCCTAATTGGACAAGAATATGCCTAGGGAGGACGAAAATGACCTAAATATTAATTCAATGACACAAACAAAGTTATTGGATGCACAAGATTGGTTAAAAACCCTAATTGGACAAGAATAAGCCTAGGGATGACGAAAATGACCTAATTGATCATCCAATGACACAAACACACCTATTGGATGCACAAGATTGGTTAAAAACCCTAATTGGACCAGAATAAGCCTAGATAGGACGAAAATGACCTAATTGATCATCCAATGACACAAACACACCTATTGGATGCACAAGATTGATTAAAAACCCTAATTGGACAAGAATAAGCCTAGGGAGGACGAAAATGACCTAATTGATCATCCAATGACACAAACACACCTATTGGATGCACAAGATTGGTTTAAAACCCTAGTTGGACAAGAATATGCCTAGGGAGGACGAAAATGACCTAATTGATCATCCAATGACCCAAATGAAATTATTGGATGCACAAGATTGGTTAAAAACCATAATTGGATAACAATAAGCCTAGAGAGGACGAAAATGACCTAATTGATCATCCAATGACACAAACACACCTATTGGATGCACAAGATTGGTTAAAAACCCTAATTGGACAAGAATATGCCTAGGAAGGACGAAAATGACCTAATTGATCATCCAATGACACAAACACACCTATTGGATGCACAAGATTGGTTAAAAACCCTAATTGGACAAGAATATGCCGAGGGAGGACGAAAATGACCTAAATATTAATTCAATGACACAAACAATGTTATTGGATGCACAAGATTGGTTAAAAACCCTAATTGGACAAGAATAAGCCTAGGGAGGACGAAAATGACCTAATTGATCATCTAATGACACAAACACACCTATTGGATGCACAAGATTGGTTTAAAACCCTAGTTGGACAAGAATATGCCAAGGGAGGACGAAAATGACCTAATTGATCATCCAATGACACAAATGAAATTATTGGATGCACAAGATTGGTTAAAAACCGTAATTGGATAACAATAAGCCTAGGGAGGACGAAAATGACCTAATTGATCATCCAATGACACAAACAAACCTATTGGATGCACAAGATTGGTTAAAAACCCTAATTGGACAAGAATAACCCTAGGAAGGACGAAAATGACCTAATTGATCATCCAATGACACAAACACACCTATTGGATGCACAAGATTGGTTAAAAACCCTAATTGGACAAGAATATGCCTAGGGAGGACGAAAATGACCTAAATATTAATTCAATGACACAAACAAAGTTATTGGATGCACAAGATTGGTTAAAAACCCTAATTGGACAAGAATAAGCCTAGGGAGGACGAAAATGACCTAATTGATCATCCAATGACACAAACACACCTATTGGATGCACAAGATTGGTTTAAAACCCTAGTTGGACAAGAATATGCCCAGGGAGGACGAAAATGACCTAATTGAGCATCCAATGACACAAATGAAATTATTGGATGCACAAGATTGGTTAAAAACCATAATTGGATAACAATAAGCCTAGGGAGGACGAAAATGACCTAATTGATCATCCAATGACACAAACACACCTATTGGATGCACAAGATTGGTTAAAAACCCTAATTGGACAAGAATAAGCCTAGGAAGGACGAAAATGACCTAATTGATCATCCAATGACACAAACACACCTATTGGATGCACAAGATTGGTTAAAAACCCTAATTGGACGAGAATAAGCCTAGGGAGGATGAAAATGACCTAATTGATCATCCAATGACACAAACACACCTATTGGATGCACAAGATTGGTTTAAAACCCTAGTTGGACAAGAATATGCCTAGGGAGGACGAAAATGACCTAATTGATCATCCAATGACACAAACAAAGTTATTGGATGCACAAGATTGGTTAAAAACCCTAATTGGACAAGAATAAGCCTAGGGAGGACGAAAATGACCTAATTGATCATCCAATGACACAAACACACCTATTGGATGCACAAGATTGGTTAAAAACCCTAATTAGACAAGAATAAGCCTAGGGAGAACGAAAATGACCTAAATGTTAATCCAATGACACAACTCAACTTATTGGATGCACAAGATCGGTTAAAAACCCTAATTGGACAAGAATAAGCATAGGGAGGACAAAAATGACCTAATTGATCATCCAATGACACAAACACACCTATTGGATGCACAAGATTGGTTAAAAACCCTAATTGGACAAGAATATGCCTAGGGAGGACAAAAATGACCTAAATATTAATTCAATGACACAAACAAAGTTATTGGATGCACAAGATTGATTAAAAACCCTAATTTGACAAGAAAAAGTCTAGGTAGGATGAAAATGACCTAATTGATCATCCAATGACACAAACACACCTATTGGATGCACAAGATTGGTTAAAAACCCTAATTGGACAAGAATAAGACTTGGGAGGACGAAAATTACCTAATTGATCATCCAATGACACAAACACACCTATTGGATGCACAAGATTGGTTAAAAACCCTAATTGGATAAGAATATGCCTAGGGAGGACGAAAATGACCTAATTGATCATCCAATGACACAAACACACCTATTGGATGCACAAGATTGGTTAAAAACCCTAATTGGACAAGAATATGCCTAGGGAGGACGAAAATGACCTAATTGATCATTCAATGACACAAACAAACCTATTGGATGCACAAGATTGGTCAAAAACCCTAATTGGACAAGAATATGCCTAGGGAGGACGAAAATGACCTAAATATTAATTCAATGACACAAGCAAAGTTATTGGATGCACAAGATTTGTTAAAAACCCTAATTTGACAAGAATAAGTCTAGGGAGGACGAAAATGACCTAATTGATCATCCAATGACACAAACACACCTATTGGATGCACAAGATTGGTTAAAAACCCTAATTGGACAAGAATAAGCCTAGGGAGGACGAAAATGACCTAATCGATCATCCAATGACACAAACACACCTATTGGATGCACAAGATTGGTTAAAAACCCTAATTGGACAAGAATAAGCCTAGGGAGGACGAAAATAACCTAATTGATCATCCAATGACACAAACACACTTATTGGATGCACAAGATTGGTTAAAAACCCTAATTGGACAAGAATAAGCCTAGTGAGGACGAAAATAACCTAATTGATCATCCAATGACACAAACACACCTATTGGAAGCACAAGATTGGTTAAAAACCCAAGTTGGACAAGAATATGCCTAGGGAGGACGAAAATGACCTAATTGATCATCCAATGACACAAATGAACTTATTGGATGCACAAGATTGGTTAAAAATCCTAATTGGACAAGAATAAGCATAGAAAGAACGAAAATGACCTAATTGATCATCCAATGACACAAACACACCTATTGGATGCACAAGATTGGTTAAAAACCCAAATTGGATAAGAATATGCCTAGGGAGGACGAAAATGACCTAATTGATCATCCAATGACACAAACACACCTATTGGATGCACAAGATTGGTTAAAAACCCTAATTGGACAAGAATATGCCTAGGGAGGACGAAAATGACCTAATTGATCATCCAATGACACAAACACACCTATTGGATGCACAAGATTGGCTAAAAACCCTAATTGGACAAGAATATTGCTAGGGAGGACGAAAATGACCTAAATATTAATTCAATGACACAAACAAACTTATCGGATGGACAAGATTGTTTAAAAACCCTAATTGGACAAGAATAAGCCTAGGGAGGACGAAAATGACCTAATTGATCATCCAATGACACAAACACACCTATTGGATGCACAAGATTGGTTAAAAACCCTAATTGGACAAGAATAAGCCTAGGGAGGACGAAAAATGACCTAATTGATCATCCAATGACACAAACACACCTATTGGATGCACAAGATTGGTTTAAAACCCTAGTTGGACAAGAATATGCCTAGGGAGGACGAAAATGACCTAATTGATCATCCAATGACACAAATGAAATTATTGGATGCACAAGATTGGTTAAAAACCATAATTGGATAACAATAAGCCTAGGGAGGACGAAAATGACCTAATTGATCATCCAATGACACAAACACACCTATTGGATGCACAAGATTGGTTAAAAACCCTAATTGGACAAGAATATGCCTAGGAAGGACGAAAATGACCTAATTGATCATCCAATGACACAAACACACCTATTGGATGCACAAGATTGGTTAAAAACCCTAATTGGACAAGAATATGCCGAGGGAGGACGAAAATGACCTAAATATTAATTCAATGACACAAACAAAGTTATTGGATGCACAAGATTGGTTAAAAACCCTAATTGGACAAGAATAAGCCTATGGAGGACGAAAATGACCTAATTGATCATCTAATGACACAAACACACCTATTGGACGCACAAGATTGGTTTAAAACCCTAGTTGGACAAGAATATGCCAAGCGAGGACGAAAATGACCTAATTGATCATCCAATGACACAAATGAAATTATTGGATGCACAAGATTGGTTAAAAACCGTAATTGGACAAGAATATGCCTAGGGAGGACGAAAATGACCTAATTGATCATCCAATGACACAAATGAACTTATTGGATGCACAACATTGGTTAAAAACCCTAATTGGACAAGAATAAGCCTAGGAAGGACGAAAATGACCTAATTGATCATCCAATTACACAAACACACCTATTGGATGCACAAGATTGGTTAAAAACCCTAATTGGACAAGAATATGCCTAGGGAGGATGAAAATGACCTACATATTAATTCAATGACACAAACAAAGTTATTGGATGCACAAGATTGGTTAAAAACCCTAATTGGACAAGAATAAGGCTAGGGAAGACGAAAATGACCTAATTGATCATCCAATGACACAAACACACCTATTGGATGCACAAGATTGGTTAAAAACCCTAATGGGACAACAATAAGCCTGGGGAGCAAGAAAATGACCTAATTGATCATCCAATGACACAAACACACCTATTGGATGCACAAGATTGGTTAAAAACCCTAAATGCACAAGAATATGCCTAGGGAGGACGAAAATGACCTAATTGATCATCCAATGTCACAAACACACTTATTGGATGCACAAGATTGGTTAAAAACCCTAATTGGACAAGAATAAGCGTAGGGAGGACGAAAATGACCTAATTGATCATCCAATGACACAAACACACCTATTGGATGCACAAGATTGGTTTAAAACCCTAGTTGGACAACAATATGCCTAGGGAGGACGAAAATGACCTAAATGTTAATCCAATGACACAAATGAACTTATTGGATGCACAAGATTGGTTAAAAACCCTAATTGGACAAGAATAAGCCTAGGAATGACGAAAATAACCTAATTGATCATCCAATGACACAAACACACCTATTGGATGCACAAGATTGGTTAAAAACCCTAATTGGACAAGAATATGCCTAGGGAGGACGAAAATGACCTATATATTAATTCAATGACACAAACAAAGTTATTGGATGCACAAGATTGGTTAAAAACCCTAATTGGACAAGAATAAGCGTAGGGAGGACGAAAATGACCTAATTGATCATCCAATGACACAAACACACCTATTGGATGCACAAGATTAGTTTAAAACCCTAGTTGGACAACAATATGCCTAGGGAGGACGAAAATGACCTAAATGTTAATCCAATGACACAAATGAACTTATTGGATGCACAAGATTGGTTAAAAACCCTAATTGGACAAGAATAAGCCTAGGAAGAACGAAAATAACCTAATTGATCATCCAATGACACAAACACACCTATTGGATGCACAAGATTGGTTAAAAACCCTAATTGGACAAGAATATGCCTAGGGAGGACGAAAATGACCTATATATTAATTCAATGACACAAACAAAGTTATTGGATGCACAAGATTGGTTAAAAACCCTAATTGGACAAGAATAAGCCTAGGGAGGACGAAAATTACCTAATTGATCATCCAATGACACAAACACACCTATTGGATGCACAAGATTGGTTAAAACCCTAATTGGACAAGAATAAGCCTAGGGAGGAAGAAAATGACCTAATATATCATCCAATGACACAAACACACCTATTGGATGCACAAGATTAGTTAAAAACCCTAATTGGACAAGAATAAGCCTAGGGAGGACGAAAATGACCTAATTGATCATCCAATGACACAAACACACCTATTGGATGCACAGGATTGGTTAAAAACCTTAATTGGACAAGAATAAGCCTAGGGAGGACGAAAATGACCTAATTGATCATCCAATGACACAAACACACCTATTGGATGCACAAGATTGGTTTAAAACCCTAGTTGGACAAGAATATGCCTAGGGAGGACGAAAATGACCTAATTCATCATCCAATGACACAAATGAAATTATTGGATGCACAAGATTGGTTAAAAACCATAATTGGATAACAGTAAGCCTAGGGAGGACGAAAATGACCTAATTGATCATCCAATGACACAAACACACCTATTGGATGCACAAGATTGGTTAAAAACCCTAATTGGACAAGAATAAGCCTAGGAAGGACGAAAATGACCTAATTGATCATCCAATGACACAAACACACCTATTGGATGCACAAGATTGGTTAAAAACCCTAATTGGACAAGAATATGCCGAGGGAGGACGAAAATGACCTAAATATTAATTCAATGACACAACTCAACTTATTGGATGCACAAGATTGGTTAAAAACCCTAATTGGACAAGAATAAGCCTAGGGAGGAAGAAATGACCTAGTTTATCATCCAATGACACAAACACACCTATTGGATGCACAAGATTGGTTAAAAACCCTAATTGGACAAGAATAAGCCTAGGGAGGACGAAAATGACCTAATTGATCATCCAATGACACAAACACACCTATTGGATGCACAAGATTGGTTAAAAACCCTAATTGGACAAGAATAAGCCTAGGGAGGACGAAAATGACCTAATTGATCATCCAATGACACAAACACACCTATTGGATGCACAAGATTGGTTAAAAACCCTAATTGGACAAGAATAATCCTAGGGAGGACAAAAATGACCTAATTGATCATCCAATGACACAAATGAACTTATTGGATGCACAAGATTGGTTAAAAACCCTAGTTGTAGAAGAATATGCCTAGGGAGGACGAAAATGACCTAATTGATCTTCCAATGACACAAATGAACTTATTGGATGCACAAGATTTGTTAAAAACCCTAATTGGACAAGAATAAACCTAGGGAGGACGAAAATGACCTAATTGATCATCCAATGACACAAACACACCTATTGGATGCACAAGATTGGTTAAAAACCCTAATTGGACAAGAATAAGCCTAGGGAGGACGAAAATGACCTAAATGTCAATCCAATGACACAACTCAATTTATTGGATGCACAAGATTGGTTAAAAACCCTAATTGGACAAGAATAAGCCTAGGGAGGACGAAAATGACCTAATTGATCATCCAATGACACAAACACACCTATTGGATGCACAAGATTGGTTAAAAACCCTAATTGGACAAGAATAAGCCTAGGGAGGACGAAAATGACCTAAATGTTAATCCAATGGCACAACTCAACTTATTGGATGCACAAGATTGGTTAAAAACCCTATTGGGCAAGAATAAGCCTAGGGAGGACGAAAGTGACCTAATTGATCATCCAATGACACAAACACACCTATTGGATGCACAAGATTGGTTAAAAACCCTAATTGGACAAGAATAAGCCTAGGGAGGACGAAAATGACCTAATTGATCATCCAATGACACAAACACACCTATTGGATGCACAAGATTGGTTAAAAACCCTAATTGGACTAGAATATGCCTAGGGAGGACGAAAATGACCTAAATATTAATTCAATGACACAAACAAACTTATCGGATGCACAAGATTAGTTAAAAACCCTAATTGGACAAGAATAAGCCTAGGGAGGGCGAAAATTACCTAGTTGATTATCCAATGACACAAACACACCTATTGGATGCACAAGATTGGTCTAAAACCCTAATTGGACAAGAATAAGCCTAGGGAGGACGAAAATGACCTAATTGATCATCCAATGACACAAACACACCTATTGGATGCACAAGATTGGTTAAAAACCCTAATTGGACAAGAATAAGCCTAGGGAGGACGAAAATGACCTAAATGTTAATCCAATGACACAACTCAACTTATTGGATGCACAAGATTGGTTAAAAACCCTATTGGGCAAGAATAAGCATAGGGAGGACGAAAATGACCTAATTGATCATCCAATGACACAAACACACCTATTGGATGCACAAGATTGGTTAAAAATCGTAATTGGACAAGAATAAGCCTAAGGAGGACGAAAATGACCTAAATGTTAATCCAATGACACAACTCAACTTATTGGATGCACAAGATTGGTTAAAAACCCTAATTGGACAAGAATAAGCCTAGGGAGGACGAAAATGAACTAATTGATCATCCAATGACACAAACACACCTATTGGATGCACAAGATTCGTTAAAAACCCAAATTGGACAAGAATATGCCTAGGGAGGACGAAAATGACCTAATTGATCATCCAATGACACAAACACACCTATTGGATGCACAAGATTGGTTAAAAACCCTAATTGGACAAGAATATGCCTAGGGAGGACGAAAATGACCTAATTGATCATCCAATGACACAAACACACCTATTGGATGCACAAGATTGGTTAAAAACCCTAATTGGACCAAAAAATGCCTAGGGAGGACGAAAATGACCTAATTGATCATCCAATGACACAAATACACCTATTGGATGCACAAGATGGGTTAAAAACCCTAATTGGACAAGAATATGCCTAAGGAGGACGAAAATGACCTAAATGTTAATCCAATGACACAAATGAACTTATTAGATGTACAAGATTGGTTAAAAACCCTAATTGGACAAGAATAAGCCTAGGGAGGACGAAAATGACCTAATTGATCATCCAATGACACAAACACACCTATTGGATGCACAAGATTGGTTAAAAACCCTAATTGGACAAGAATATGCCTAGGGAGGACGAAAATGACCTAATTGATCATCCAATGACACAAACACACCTATTGGATGCACAAGATTGGTTAAAAACCCTAATTGGACAAGAATATGCCTAGGGAGGACGAAAATGACCTAATTGATCATCCAATGACCCAAACACACCTATTGGATGCTCATGATTGGTTAAAAACCCTAATTGGACAACAATAAGCGTAGGGAGGACGAAAATGACCTAATTGATCATCCAATGACACAAACACACCTATTGGATGCACAAGATTGGTTAAAAACCCTAATTGGACAAGAATATGCCTAGGGAGGACGAAAATGACCTAAATATTAATTCAATGACACAAACAAAGTTATTGGATGCACAAGATTGGTTAAAAACCCTAATTGGACAAGAATAAGCCTATGGAGGACGAAAATGATTTAATTGATCATCCAATGACACAAACACACCTATTGGATGCACAAGATTGGTTAAAAACCCTAATTGGACAAGAATAAGCCTAGGGAGGACGAAAATGACCTAATTGATCATCCAATGACACAAACACACCTATTGGATGCACAAGATTGGTTAGAAACCCTAATTGGACAAGAATAAGCCTAGGGAGGACGAAAATGACCAAAATGTTAATCCAATGACACAAATGAACTTATTGGATGCACAAGATTGGTTAGAAACCCTAATTGGACAAGAATATGCCTAAGGAGGACGAAAGTGACCTAAATTTTAATCCAATGACACAAATGAACTTATTGGATGCACAAGATTGGTTAAAAACCCTAATTGGACAAGAATAAGCCTAGGGAGGACGAAAATGACCTAATTGATCATCCAATGACACAAACACACCTATTGGATGCACAAGATTGGTTAAAAACCCTAATTGGACAAGAATAAGCCTAGGGAGGACGAAAATGACCTAATTGATCATCCAATGACACAAACACACCTATTGGATGCACAAGATTGGTTTAAAACCCTAGTTGGACAAGAATATGCCTATGGAGGACGAAAATGACCAAATTTATCATCCAATGACACAAATGAACTTATTGGATGCACAAGATTGGTTAAAAACCCTAATTGGACAAGAATAAGCCTAGGGAGGACGAAAATGACCTAATTGATCATCCAATGACACAAACACACCTATTGGATGCACAAGATTGGTTAAAAACCCTAATTGGACAAGAATATGCCTAGGGAGGACGAAAATGACCTAATTGATCATCCAATGACACAAACACACCTATTGGATGCACAAGATTGGTTAAAAACCCTAATTGGACAAGAATAAGCCTAGGGAGGACAAAAATGACCAAAATGTTAATCAAATGACACAACTCAACTTATTGGATGCACAAGATTGGTTAAAAACCCTAATTGGACAAGAATAAGCATAGGGAGGACGAAAATGACCTAATTGATCATCCAATGACACAAACACACCTATTGGATGCACAAGATTGGTTAAAAACCCTAATTGGACAAGAATATGCCTAGGGAGGATGAAAATGACCTAAATGTTAATCCAATGACACAAGCGAACTTATTGGATGCACAAGATTGGTTAAAAACCCTAATTGGACAAGAATAAGCCTAGGGAGGACGAAAATGACCTAATTGATCATCCAATGACACAAACACACCTATTGGATGCACAAGATTGGTTAAAAACCCTAATTGGACAAGAATATGCCTAGGGAGGACGAAAATGACCTAAATATTAATTCAATGAAACAAACAAACTTATTGGAAGCACAAGATTGGTTAAAAACCCTAATTGGACAAGAATAAGCATAGGGAGGACGAAAATGACCTAATTGATCATCCAATGACACAAACACACCTATTGGATGCACAAGATTGGTTAAAAACCCTAATTGGACAAGAATATGCCGAGGGAGGACGAAAATGACCTAAATATTAATTTAATGACACAAACAAAGTTATTGGATGCACAAGATTGGTTAAAAACCCAAATTGGACAAGAATAAGCCTAGGGAGGACGAAAATGACCTCATTGATCATCTAATGACACAAACACACCTATTGGATGCACAAGATTGGTTTAAAACCCTAGTTGGACAAGAATATGCCAAGGGAGGACGAAAATGACCTAATTGATCATCCAATGACACAAATGAAATTATTGGATGCACAAGATTGGTTAAAAACCGTAATTGGATAACAATAAGCCTAGGGAGGACGAAAATGACCTAATTGATCATCCAATGACACAAACACACCTATTGGATGCACAAGATTGGTTAAAAACCCTAATTGGACAAGAATAAGCCTAGGAAGGACGAAAATGACCTAATTGATCATCCAATGACACAAACACACCTATTGGATGCACAAGATTGGTTAAAAACCCTAATTGGACAAGAATAAGCCTAGGGAGAACGAAAATGACCTAATTGATCATCCAATGACACAAACACACCTATTGGATACACAAGATTGGTTAAAAACCCTAATTGGACAAGAATATGCCTAGGGAGGACGAAAATAACCTAAATGTTAATCCGATGACACAAATGAACTTATTGGATGCACAAGATTGGTTAAAAACCCTAATTGGACAAGAATAAGCCTAGGGAGGACGAAAATGACCTAATTGATCATCCAATGACACAAACACACCTATTGGATGCACAAGATTGGTTAAAAACCCTAATTGGACAAGAATAAGCCTAGGGAGGACGAAAATGACGTAATTGATCATCCAATGACACAAACACACCTATTGGATGCACAAGATTGGTTAAAAACCCAAATTGGACAAGAATAAGCATAGAAAGGACGAAAATGACCTAATTGATCATCCAATGACACAAACACACCTATTGGATGCACAAGATTGGTTAAAAACCCTAATTGGACAAGAATATGCCTAGGGAGGACGAAAATGACCTAAATGTTAATCCAATGACACAAACGAACTTATTGGATGCACAAGATTGCTTAAAAACCCTAATTGGACAAGAATAAGCCTAGGGAGGACGAAAATGACCTAATTGATCATCCAATGACACAAACACACCTATTGGATGCACAAGATTGGTTAAAAACCTTAATTGGACAAGAATAAGCCTAGAGAGGACGAAAATGACCTAATTGATCATCCAATGACACAAACACACCTATTGGATGCACAAGATTGGTTTAAAACCCAAGTTGGACAAGAATATGCCAACGGAGGACGAAAATGACCTAATTGATCATCCAATGCCACAAATGAAATTATTGGATGCACAACATTGGTTAAAAACCATAATTGGATAACAATAAGCATAGGGAGGACGAAAATGACCTAATTGATCATCCAATGACACAAACACACCTATTGGATGCACAAGATTGGTTAAAAACCCTAATTGGACAAGAATAAGCCTAGGAAGGACGAAAATGACCTAATTGATCATCCAATGACACAAACACACCTATTGGATGCACAAGATTGGTTAAAAACCCTAATTGGACAAGAATATGCCGAGGGAGGACGAAAATGACCTAAATATTAATTCAATGACACAAACAAAGTTATTGGATGCACAAGATTGGTTAAAAACCCTAATTGGACAAGAATAAGCCTAGGGAGGACGAAAATGACCTAATTGATCATCTAATGACACAAACACACCTATTGGATGTACAAGATTGGTTAAAAACCCTAATTGGAGAAGAATAAGCCTAGGGAGGAAGAGAATGACCTAATTTATCATCCAATGACACAAACACACCTATTGGATGCACAAGATTGGTTTAAAACCCTAGTTGGACAAGAATATGCCTATGGAGGACGAAAATGACCTAATTGATCATCCAATGACACAAATGAACTTATTGGATGCACAACATTGGTTAAAAACCCTAATTGAACAAGAATAAGCCTAGGGAGGACGAAAATGACCTAATTGATCATCCAATGACACAAACACACCTATTGGATGCACAAGATTGGTTAAAAACCCTAATTAGACAAGAATAAGCCTAGGGAGGACGAAAATGACCTAATTGATCATCCAATGACACAAACACACCTATTGGATGCACAAGATTGGTTTAAAACCCTAGTTGGACAAGAATATGCCTATGGAGGACGAAAATGACCTAATTGATCATCCAATGACACAAACGAACTTATTGCATGCACAAGATTGGTTAAAAACCCTAATTGGACAAGAATAAGCCTAGGGAGGACGAAAATGACCTAATTGATCATCCAATGACACAAACACACCTATTGGATGCACAAGATTGGTTAAAAACCCTAATTGGACAAGAATATGCCTAGGGAGGACGAAAATGACCTAAATATTAATTCAATGACACAAACAAAGTTATTGGATGCACAAGATTGATTAAAAACCCTAATTTGACAAGAATAAGTCTAGGTAGGACGAAAATGACCTAATTGATCATCCAATGACACAAACACACCTATTGGATGCACAAGATTGGTTAAAAACCCTAATTGGACATGAATAAGCCTAGGGACGACGAAAACGACCTAATTGATCATCCATTGACACAAACACACCTATTGGATGAACAAGATTGGTTAAAAACCCTAATTGGACAAGAATAAGCCTAGGGAGGACGAAAATGACCTAATTGATCATCCAATGACACAAACACACCTATTGGATGCACAAGATTGGTTAAAAACCCTAATTGGACAAGAATATGCCTAGGGAGGACGAAAATGACCTAAATATTAATTCAATGACACAAACAAAGTTATTGGATGCACAAGATTGGTTAAAAACCCTAATTGGACAAGAATAAGCCTAGGGAGGACGAAAATGACCTAATTGATCATCCAATGACACAAACACACCTATTGGATGCACAAGATTGGTTAAAAACCCTAATTGGACAAGAATATGCCTAGGGAGGACGAAAATGACCTAAATATTAATTCAATGACACAAACAAAGTTATTGGATGCACAAGATTGGTGAAAAACCCTAATTGGACAAGAATAAGCCTAGGGGGAACGAAAATGACCTAATTGATCATCCAATGACACAAACACACCTATTGGATGCACAAGATTGGTTAAAAACCCTAATTGGACAAGAATATGCCTAGGGAGGACGAAAATGACCTAAATATTAATTCAATGACACAAACAAAGTTATTGGATGCACAAGATTGGTTAAAAACCCTAATTGGACAAGAATAAGCCTAGGGAGGACGAAAATGACCTAATTGATCATCCAATGACACAAACACACCTATTGGATGCACAAGATTGGTTAAAAACCCTAATTGGACAAGAATAAGCCTAGGGAGGACGAAAATGACCTAATTGATCATCCAATGACACAAACACACCTATTGGAGCACAAGATTGGTTAAAAACCCTAATTGGACAAGAATAAGCCTAGGGAGGACGAAAATGACCTAATTGATCATCCAATGACACAAACACACCTATTGGATGCACAAGATTGGTTAAAAACCCTAATTGGACAAGAATAAGCCTAGGAAGGACGAAAATGACCTAATTGATCATCCAATGACACAAACACACCTATTGATGCACAAGATTGGTTAAAAACCCTAATTGGACAAGAATAAGCTTAGGGAGGACGAAAATGACCTAATTGATCATCCAATGACACAAAACACACTTATTGGATGCACAAGATTGGTTAAAAACCCTAATTGGACAAGAATATGCCTAGGGAGGACGAAAATGACCTAAATGTTAATCCAATGACACAAATGAACTTATTGGATGTACTAGATTGGTTAAAAACCCTAATTGGACAAGAATAAGCCTAGGGAGGACGAAAATGACCTAATTGATCATCCAATGACACAAACACACCTATTGGATGCACAAGATTGGTTAAAAACCCTAATTGGACAAGAATAAGCCTAGGGAGGACGAAAATGACCTAATTGATCATCCAATGACACAAACACACCTATTGGATGCACAAGATTGGTTAAAAACCCTAGTTGGACAAGAACAGGCCTAGGGAGGACGAAAATGACCTAATTGATCATCCAATGACACAAACACACCTATTGGATGCACAAGATTGGTTAAAAACCCTAATTGGACAAGAATATGCCTAGGGAGGACGAAAATGACCTAATTGATCATCCAATGACACAAACACCCCTATTGGATGCACAAGATTCGTTAAAAACCCTAATTGGACAAGAATAAGCCTAGGGAGGACGAAAATGACCTAATTGATCATCCAATGACACAAACACACCTATTGGATGCACAAGATTGGTTAAAAACCTTAATTGGACAAGAATAAGCCTAGAGAGGACGAAAATGACCTAATTGATCATCCAATGACACAAACACACCTATTGGATGCACAAGATTGGTTTAAAACCCAAGTTGGACAAGAATATGCCAACGGAGGACGAAAATGACCTAATTGATCATCCAATGCCACAAATGAAATTATTGGATGCACAACATTGGTTAAAAACCATAATTGGATAACAATAAGCATAGGGAGGACGAAAATGACCTAATTGATCATCCAATGACACAAACACACCTATTGGATGCACAAGATTGGTTAAAAACCCTAATTGGACAAGAATAAGCCTAGGAAGGACGAAAATGACCTAATTGATCATCCAATGACACAAACACACCTATTGGATGCACAAGATTGGTTAAAAACCCTAATTGGACAAGAATATGCCGAGGGAGGACGAAAATGACCTAAATATTAATTTAATGACACAAACAAAGTTATTGGATGCACAAGATTGGTTAAAAACCCAAATTGGACAAGAATAAGCCTAGGGAGGACGAAAATGACCTCATTGATCATCTAATGACACAAACACACCTATTGGATGCACAAGATTGGTTTAAAACCCTAGTTGGACAAGAATATGCCAAGGGAGGACGAAAATGACCTAATTGATCATCCAATGACACAAATGAAATTATTGGATGCACAAGATTGGTTAAAAACCGTAATTGGATAACAATAAGCCTAGGGAGGACGAAAATGACCTAATTGATCATCCAATGACACAAACACACCTATTGGATGCACAAGATTGGTTAAAAACCCTAATTGGACAAGAATAAGCCTAGGAAGGACGAAAATGACCTAATTGATCATCCAATGACACAAACACACCTATTGGATGCACAAGATTGGTTAAAAACCCTAATTGGACAAGAATAAGCCTAGGGAGAACGAAAATGACCTAATTGATCATCCAATGACACAAACACACCTATTGGATACACAAGATTGGTTAAAAACCCTAATTGGACAAGAATATGCCTAGGGAGGACGAAAATAACCTAAATGTTAATCCGATGACACAAATGAACTTATTGGATGCACAAGATTGGTTAAAAACCCTAATTGGACAAGAATAAGCCTAGGGAGGACGAAAATGACCTAATTGATCATCCAATGACACAAACACACCTATTGGATGCACAAGATTGGTTAAAAACCCTAATTGGACAAGAATAAGCCTAGGGAGGACAAAAATGACCTAATTGATCATCCAATAACACAAACACACCTGTTGGATGCACAAGTTTGGTTAAAAACCCTAATTGGACAAGAATAAGCCTAGGGAGGACGAAAATGACCTAATTGATCATCCAATGACACAAACACACCTATTGGATGCACAAGATTGGTTAAAAACCCTAATTGGACAAGAATAAGCCTAGGGAGGACGAAAATGACCTAATTGATCATCCAATGACACAAACACACCTATTGGATGCACAAGATTGGTTAAAAACCCTAGTTGGACAAGAATATGCCTAGGGAGGACGAAAATGACCTAATTGATCATCCAATAACACAAATGAACTTATTGGATGCACAAGATTGGTTAAAAACCTTAATTGGACAAGAATAAGCCTAGGGAGGACGAAAATGACCTAATTGATCATCCAATGACACAAACACACCTATTGGATGCACAAGATTGGTTAAAAACCCTAACTGGACATGAATATGCCTATGGAGGACGAAAATGACCTAATTGATCATCCAATGACACAAACACACCTATTGGATGCACAAGATTGGTTAAAAACCCTAATTGGACAAGAATATGCCTAGGGAGGACGAAAATGACCTAAATGTAAATCCAATGACACAAATGAACTTATTGGATGCACAAGATTGGTTAAAAACCCTGGACAAGAATAAGCCTAGGGAGGACGAAAATGACCTAATTGATAATCCAATGACACAAACACACCTATTGGATGCACAAGATTGGTTAAAAACCCTAATTGGACAAGAATATGCCTAGGGAGGACGAAAATGACCTAAATATTAATTCAATGACACAAACAAAGTTATTGGATGCACAAGATTGGTTAAAAACCCTAATTGGACAAGAATAAGCCTAGGGAGGACGAAAATGACCTAATTGATCATCCAATGACACAAACACACCTATTGGATGCACAAGATTGGTTAAAAACCCTAATTAGACTAGAATAAGCCTAGGGAGGACGAAAATGACCTAATTGATCATCCAATGACACAAACACACCTATTGGATGCACAAGATTGGTTTAAAACCCTAGTTGGACAAGAATATGCCTAGGGAGGACGAAAATGACCTAAATGTTAATCCAATGACACAAATGAACTTATTGGATGCACAAGATTGGTTAAAAACCCTAATTGGACAAGAATAAGCCTAGGAATGACGAAAATAACCTAATTGATCATCCAATGACACAAACACACCTATTGGATTCACAAGATTGGTTAAAAACCCTAATTGGACAAGAATATGCCTAGGGAGGACGAAAATGACCTATATATTAATTCAATGACACAAACAAAGTTATTGGATGCACAAGATTGGTTAAAAACCCTAATTGGACAAGAATAAGCCTAGGGCGGACGAAAATTACCTAATTGATCATCCAATGACACAAACGCACCTATTGGATGCACAAGATTGGTTAAAAACCCTAATTGGACAAGAATAAGCCTAGGGAGGACGAAAATGACCTAATTGATCATCCAATGACACAAACACACCTATTGGATGTACAAGATTGGTTAAAAACCCTAATTGGAGAAGAATAAGCCTAGGGAGGAAGAGAATGACCTAATTTATCATCCAATGACACAAACACACCTATTGGATGCACAAGATTGGTTAAAAACCCTAATTGGACAAGAATAAGCCTTGGGAGGACGAAAATGACCAAATTGATCATCCAATGACACAAACACACCTATTGGATGCCCAAGATTGGTTTAAAACCCTTGTTGGAGGAGAATATGCCTAGGGAGGACGAAAATGACCTAATTGATCATCCAATGACACAAATGAACTTATTGGATGCACAACATTGGTTAAAAACCCTAATTGGACAAGAATAAGCCTAGGGAGGACGAAAATGACCTAATTGATCATCCAATGACACAAACACACCTATTGGATGCACAAGATTGGTTAAAAACCCTAATTGGACAAGAATATGCCTAGGGAGGACGAAAATAACCTAAATATTAATTCAATGACACAAACAAAGTTATTGGATGCACAAGATTGGTTAAAAACCCTAATTGGACAGGAATAAGCCTAAGGAGGACGAAAATGACCTAATTGATCATCCAATGACACAAACACACCTATTGGATGCAAAAGATTGGTTAAAAACCCTAATTGGAAAAGATGATGCCTAGGGAGGACGAAAATGACCTAAATATTAATTCAATGACATAAACAAACTTATTGGTTGCACAAAATTGGTTAAAAACCCTAATTGGACAAGAATATGCCTAGGGAGGACGAAAATGACCTAATTGATCATCCAATGACACAAACACACCTATTGGATGCACAAGATTGGTTAAAAACCCTAATTGGACAAGAATATGCCTAGGGAGGACGAAAATGACCTAATTGATCATCCAATGACACAAACACACCTATTGGAGGCACAAGATTGGTTAAAAACCCTAACTAGACAAGAATATGCCTAAGGAGGACGAAAATGACCTAATTGATCATCCAATGACACAAACACACCTATTGGATGCACAAGATTGGTTAAAAACCATAATTGGACAAGAATATGCCTAGGGAGGACGAATATGACCTAAATGTTAATCCAATAACACAAATGAACTTATTGGATGCACAAGAATGGTTAAAAACCCTAATTGGACAAGAATAAGCCTAGGGAGGACAAAAATGACCTAATTGATCATTTAATGAAACAAACACACCTATTGGATGCACAAGATTGGTTAAAAACCCTAATTGGACAAGAATAAGCCTAGGGAGGACGAAAATGACCTAATTGATCATCCAATGACACAAACACACCTATTGGATGCACAAGATTGGTTAAAAACCCTAATTGGACAAGAATAAGCCTAGGAAGGACGAAAATGACCTAATTGATCATCCAATGACACAAACACACCTATTGGATGCACAAGATTGGTTAAAAACCCTAATTGGACAAGAATATGCCTAGGGACGACGAAAATGACCTAAATATTAATTCAATGACACAAACAAAGTTATTGGATGCACAAGATTGGTTAAAAACCCTAATTGGACAAGAATAAGCCTAGGGAGGACGAAAATGACCAAATTGATCATCCAATGACTCAAACACACCTATTGGATGCACAAGATTGGTTAAAAACCCTAATTGGACAAGAATTAGCCTAGGGAGGAAGAAAATGACCTAATATATCATCCAATGACACAAACACACCTATTCGATGCACAAGATTGGTTAAAACCCTAATTGGACAAGAATAAGCCTAGGGAGGACGAAAATGACCTAATTGATCATCCAATGACACAAACACACCTATTGGATGCACAAGATTGGTTAATAACCCTAATTAGACAAGAATAAGCCTAGGGAGGACGAAAATGACCTAATTGATCATCCAATGACAGAAACACACCTATTGGATGCACAAGATTGGTTAAAAACCCTAATTGGACAAGAATATGCCTAGGGAGGACGAAAATGACCTAAATATTAATTCAATGACACAAACAAAGTTATTGGATGCACAAGATTGGTTAAAAACCCTAATTGGACAAGAATAAGCCTAGGGAGGACGAAAATGACCAAATTGATCATCCAATGACTCAAACACACCTATTGGATGCACAAGATTGGTTAAAAACCCTAATTGGAGATGAATTAGCCTAGGGAGGAAGAAAATGACCTAATATATCATCCAATGACACAAACACACCTATTCGATGCACAAGATTGGTTAAAAACCCTAATTGGACGAGAATAAGCCTAGGGAGGATGAAAATTACCTAATTGATCATCCAATGACACAAACACACCTATTGGATGCACAAGATTGGTTTAAAACCCTAGTTGGACAAGAATATGCCTAGGGAGGACGAACATGACCTAATGGATCATCCAATGACACAAATGAACTTATTGGATGCACAAGATTGGTTAAAAACCCTAATTGGACAAGAATAAGCCTAGGGAGGACGAAAATGACCTAATTGATCATCCAATGACACAAACACACCTATTGGATGCACAAGATTGGTTAAAAACCCTAATTGGACAAGAATAAGCCTAGGAAGGACGAAAATGACCAAATTGATCATCCAATGACACAAACACACCTATTGGATGCACAAGATTGGTTAAAAACCCTAATTGGACAAGAATATGCCTAGGGAGGACGAAAATGACCTAAATATTAATTCAATGACACAAACAAAGTTATTGGATGCACAAGATTGGTTAAAAACCCTAATTGGACAAGAATAAGTCTAAGGAGGACGAAAATGACCTAATTGATCATCCAATGACACAAACACACCTATTGGATGCACAAGATTGGTTAAAAACCCTAATTGGACAAGAATAAGCCTAGGGAGGACGAAAATGACCTAATTGATCATCCAATGACACAAACACACCTATTGGATGCACAAGATTGGGTTAATACCCTAGTTGGACAAGAATATGCCTAGGCAGGGCGAAAATGACCTAATTAATCATCCAATGACACAAATGAACTTATTGGATGCACAAGATTGGTTAAAAACCCTAATTGGACAAGAATAAGCCTAGGGAGGACGAAAATGACCTAATTGATCATCCAATGACACAAACACACCTATTGGATGCACAAGATTGGTTAAAAACCCTAATTGGACAAGAATAAGCCTAGGGAGGACGAAAATGACCTAATTGATCATCCATTGCCACAAACACACCTATGGGATGCACAAGATTGGTTAAAAACCCTAATTGGACAAGAATATGCCTTGGGAGGACGAAAATGACCTAATTGGTCATCCAATGACACAAACACACCTATTGGATGCAAAAGATTGGTTAAAAACCCTAATTGGACAAGAATAAGCCTAGGGAGGACGAAAATGACCTAATTGATCATCCAATGACACAAACACACCTATTGGATGCACAAGATTGGTTAAAAACCCTAATTGGACAAGAATAAGCCTAGGGAGGACGAAAATGACCTAATTGATCATCCAATGACACAAACACACCTATTGGATGCACAAGATTGGTTAAAAACCCTAATTGGACAACAATATACCTTGGGAGGACGAAAATGACCTAAATATTAATTCAATGACACAATTAAACTTATTGGATGCACAAGATTGGTTAAAAACCCTAATTGGACAAGAATAAGCCTAGGGAGGACGAAAATGACCTAAATGTTAATCCAATGACACAAACACACCTATTGGATGCACAAGATTGGTTAAAAACCCTAATTGGACAAGAATAAGCCTAGGGAGGACGAAAATGACCTAATTGATCATCCAATGACACAAACACACCTATTGGATGCACAAGATTGGTTAAAAACCCTAATTGGACAAGAAAAAGCCTAGGGAGGACGAAAATGACCTAAATGTTAATCCAATGACACAAACACACCTATTGGATGCACAAGATTGGTTAAAAACCATAATTGGACAAGAATAAGCCTAGGGAGGACGAAAATGACCTAATTGATCATCCAATGACACAAACACACCTATTGGATGCACAAGATTGGTTAAAAACCCTAATTGGACAAGAATATTCCTAGGAAGGACGAAAATGACCTAAATGTTAATCCAATGACATAAATGAACTTATTGGATGCACAAGATTGGTTAAAAACCCTAATTGGACAAGAATATGCCTAGGGAGGAGGAAAATGACCTAAATATTAATTCAATGACACAAACAAAGTTATTGGATGCACAAGATTGGTTAAAAACCCTAATTGGACAAGAATTAGCCTAGGGAGGACGAAAATGACCTAATTGATCTTCCAATGACACAAACACACCTATTGGATGCACAAGATTGGTTAAAAACCCTAGTTGGACAAGAATATGCCTAGGGAGGATGAAAATGACCTAATTGATCATCCAGTGACACAAATGAACTTATTGGATGCACAAGATTGGTTAAAAACCCTAATTGGACAAGAATAAGCCTAGGGAGGACGAAAATGACCTAATTGATCATCCAATGACACAAACACACCTATTGGATGCACAAGATTGGTTAAAAACCCTAGTTGGACAAGAATATGCCTAGGGAGGACGAAAATGACCTAATTGATCATCCAAGGACTTAAATGAACTTATTGGATGCACAAGCTTGGTTAAAAACCCTAATTGGACAAGAATAAGCATAGAAAGGACGAAAATGACCTAATTGATCATCCAATTACACAAACACACCTATTGGATGCACAAGATTGGTTAAAAACCCTAAATAGACAAGAATATGCCTAGGGAGGACGAAAATGACCTAAATGTTAATCCAATGACACAAATGAACTTATTGGATGCACAAGATTGGTTAAAAACCCTAATGGGACAAGAATAAGCCTAGAAAGGACGAAAATGACCTAATTGATCATCCAATGACACAAACACACCTATTGGATGCACAAGATTGGTTAAAAACCCTAATTGGACAAGAATATGCCTAGGGAGGACGAAAATGACCTAAATATTAATTCAATGACACAAACAAAGTTATTGGATGCACAAGATTGGTTAAAAACCCAAATTGGACAAGAATAAGCCTAGGGAGGACGAAAATGACCTAATTGATAATCCAATGACACAAACACACCTATTGGATGCACAAGATTGGTTAAAAACGCTAATTGGACAAGAATATGCCTAGGAAGGACGAAAATGACCTAATTGATCATCCAATGACACAAACACACCTATTGGATGCACAAGATTGGTTAAAAACCCTAATTGGACAAGAATAAGCCTAGGGAGGAAGAAAATGACCTAATTGATCATCCAATGACACAAATGAACTTATTGGATGCACAAGATTGGTTAAAAACCCTAATTGGACAAGAATAAGCCTAGGGAGGAAGAAAATGACCTAATTGATCATCCAATTACACAAACACACCTATTGGATGCACAAGATTGGTTAAAAACCCTAATTGGACAAGAATAAGCCTAGGGAGGACGAAAATGACCTAATTGATCATCCAATGACACAAACACACCTATTGGATGCACAAGATTGGTTAAAAACCTTAATTGGACAAGAATAAGCCTAGAGAGGACGAAAATGACCTAATTGATCATCCAATGACACAAACACACCTATTGGATGCACAAGATTGGTTTAAAACCCAAGTTGGACAAGAATATGCCAACGGAGGACGAAAATGACCTAATTGATCATCCAATGCCACAAATGAAATTATTGGATGCACAACATTGGTTAAAAACCATAATTGGATAACAATAAGCATAGGGAGGACGAAAATGACCTAATTGATCATCCAATGACACAAACACACCTATTGGATGCACAAGATTGGTTAAAAACCCTAATTGGACAAGAATAAGCCTAGGAAGGACGAAAATGACCTAATTGATCATCCAATGACACAAACACACCTATTGGATGCACAAGATTGGTTAAAAACCCTAATTGGACAAGAATATGCCGAGGGAGGACGAAAATGACCTAAATATTAATTTAATGACACAAACAAAGTTATTGGATGCACAAGATTGGTTAAAAACCCAAATTGGACAAGAATAAGCCTAGGGAGGACGAAAATGACCTCATTGATCATCTAATGACACAAACACACCTATTGGATGCACAAGATTGGTTTAAAACCCTAGTTGGACAAGAATATGCCAAGGGAGGACGAAAATGACCTAATTGATCATCCAATGACACAAATGAAATTATTGGATGCACAAGATTGGTTAAAAACCGTAATTGGATAACAATAAGCCTAGGGAGGACGAAAATGACCTAATTGATCATCCAATGACACAAACACACCTATTGGATGCACAAGATTGGTTAAAAACCCTAATTGGACAAGAATAACCCTAGGAATGACGAAAATAACCTAATTGATCATCCAATGACACAAACACACCTATTGGATGCACAAGATTGGTTAAAAACCCTAATTGGACAAGAATATGCCTAGGGAGGACGAAAATGACCTATATATTAATTCAATGACACAAAGAAAGTTATTGGATGCACAAGATTGGTTAAAAACCCTAATTGGACAAGAATAAGCCTAGGGAGGACGAAAATTACCTTATTGATCATCCAATGACACAAACACACCTATTGGATGCACAAGATTGGTTAAAACCCTAATTGGACAAGAATAAGCCTAGGGAGGAAGAAAATGACCTAATATATCATCGAATGACACAAACACACCTATTGGATGCACAAGATTGGTTAAAAACCCTAATTGGACAAGAATAAGCCTAGGGAGGACGAAAATGACCTAATTGATCATCCAATGACACAAACACACCTATTGGATGCACAAGATTGGTTTAAAACCCTAGTTGGACAAGAATATGCCTAGGGAGGACGAAAATGACCTAATTGATCAACCAACGACACAAATGAACTTATTGGATGCACAAGATTTGTTAAAAACCCTAATTGGACAAGAATAAGCATAGGGAGGACGAAAATGACCTAATTGATCATCCAATGACACAAATGAACTTATTGGATGCACAAGATTTGTTAAAAACCCTAATTGGACAAGAATAAGCCTAGGGAGGACGAAAATGACCTAATTGATCATCCAATTATACAAACACACCTATTGGATGCACAAGATTGGTAAAAAACCCTAATTGGACAAGAATAAGCCTAGGGAGGACGAAAATGACCTAATTGATCATCCAAGGACACAAACACACCTATTGGATGCACAAGATTGGTTAAAAACCCTAATTGGACAAGAATAAGCCTAGGGAGGACGAAAATGACATAATTGATCATCCAATGACACAAACACACCTATTGGATGCACAAGATTGGTTAAAAACCCTAATTGGACAAGAATAAGCCTAGGAAGGACGAAAATGACCTAATTGATCATCCAATGACACAAACACACCTATTGGATGCACAAGATTGGTTAAAAACCCTAATTGGACAAGAATAAGCGTAGGGAGGACGAAAATGATCTAATTGATCATCAAATGACACAAACACACCTATTGGATGCACAAGATTGGTTAAAAACCCTAATTGGACAAGAATATGCCTAGGGAGGACGAAAATGACCTAAATGTTAATCCAATGACACAAATGAACTTATTTGATGCACAAGATTGGTTAAAAACCCTAATTTGACAAGAATAAGCCTAGGGAGGACGAAAATGACCTAATTGATCATCCAATGACACAAACACACCTATTGGATGCACAAGATTGGTTAAAAACCCTAATTGGACAAGAATATGCCTAGGGAGGACGAAAATGACCTAATTGATCATCCAATGACACAAACACACCAATTGGATGCACAAGATTAGTTAAAAACCCTAATTGGACAAGAATAAGCCTAGGGAGGACGAACATAACCTAATTGATCATCCAATGACACAAGCACACCTATTGGATGCACAAGATTGGTTAAAAACCCTAATTGGACAAGAATAAGCCTAGGGAGGACGAAAATCACCTAAATGTTAATCCAATGACACAACTCAACTTATTGGATGCACAAGATTGGTTAAAAACCCTAATTGGACAAGAATAAGCCTAGGGAGGACGAAAATGACCTAATTGATCATCCAATGTCACAAAGACACCAATTGGATGCACAAGATTCGTTAAAAACCCTAATTGGACAAGAATATGCCTAGGGAGGACGAAAATGACCTAATTGACCATCCAATGAAACAAACACACCTATTGGATGCACAAGATTGGTTAAAAACCCTAATTGGACAAGAATATGCCTAGGGAGGACGAAAATGACCTAATTGATCATCCAATGACACAAACACACCTATTGGATGCACAAGATTGGTTAAAAACCCTAATTGGACAAGAATATGCCTAGGGAGGACGAAAATGACCTAAATATTAATTCAATGACACAAACAAACTTATTGGATGCACAAGATTGGTTAAAAACCCTAATTGGATAATAATATGCCTAGGGAGGACGAAAATGACCTAATTGATCATCCAATGACACTAATGAACTTATTGGATGCACAAGATTGGTTAAAAACCCTAATTGGACAAGAATAAGCCTAGGGAGGACGAAAATGACCTAATTGATCATCCAATGACACAAACACACCTATTGGATGCACAAGATTGGTTAAAAACCCTAATTGGACAAGAATATGCCTAGGGAGGACGAAAATGACCTAATTGATCATCCAATGACACAAACACACCTATTGGATGCACAAGATTGGTTAAAAACCCTAATTGGACAAGAATATGCCTAGGGAGGACGAAAATGACCTAATTGATCATCCAATGACCCAAACACACCTATTGGATGCTCATGATTGGTTAAAAACCCTAATTGGACAACAATAAGCGTAGGGAGGACGAAAATGACCTAATTGATCATCCAATGACACAAACACACCTATTGGATGCACAAGATTGGTTAAAAACCCTAATTGGACAAGAATATGCCTAGGGAGGACGAAAATGACCTAAATATTAATTCAATGACACAAACAAAGTTATTGGATGCACAAGATTGGTTAAAAACCCTAATTGGACAAGAATATGCATAGGGAAGACGAAAATGACCTAAATATTAATTCAATGACACAAACAAAGTTATTGGATGCACAAGATTGGTTAAAAATCCTAATTGCACAAGAATAACCCTAGGGAGGACGAAAATGACCTAATTGATCATCCAATGACACAAACACACCTATTGGATGCACAAGATTGGTTAAAAACCCTAATTGGACAAGAATAAGCCTAGGGAGGAAGAAAATGACCTAATATATCATCCAATGACACAAACACACCTATTGGATGCACAAGATTGGTTAAAAACCCTAATTGGACAAGAATATGCCTAGGGAGGACGAAAATGACCTAAATATTAATTCAATGACACAAACAAAGTTATTGGATGCACAAGATTGGTTAAAAAACCCTAATTGGACAAGAATAAGCCTAGGGAGGACGAAAATGACCTAATTGATCATCCAATGACACAAACACACCTATTGGATGCACAAGATTGGTTAAAAACCCTAATTGGACAAGAATATGCCTAGGGAGGACGAAAATGACCTAATTGATCATCCAATGACACAAATGAACCTATTGGATGCACAAGATTGGTTAAAAACCCTAGTTGGACAAGAATAAGCCTAGGGAGGACGAAAATGACCTAATTGATCATCCAATGACACAAACACACCTATTGGATGCACAAGATTGGTTAAAAACCATAATTGGACAAGAATATGCCTAGGGAGGACGAAAATGACCTAAATATTAATTCAATGACACAAACACACCTATTGGATGCACAAGATTGGTTAAAAACCCTAATTGGACAAGAATAAGCCAAGGGAGGACGAAAATGACCTAATTGATCATCCAGTGACGCAAACACACCTTTTCGATGCACAAGATTGGTTAAAGACCCTAATTGGACAAGAATATGCCTAGGGATGACGAAAATGACCTAAATGTTAATCCAATGACACAAATGAACTTATTGGATGCACAAGATGGGTTAAAAACCCTAATTGGACAAGAATAAGCCTAGGGAGGACGAAAATGACCTAATTGATCATCCAATGACACAAACACACCTATTGGATGCACAAGATTGGTTAAAAACCCTAACTGGACAAGAATATGCATAGGGAGGACGAAAATGACCTAAATATTAATTCAATGACACAAACAAACTTATTGGATGCACAAGATTGGTTAAAAACCCTAATTGGACAAGAATAAGCCTAGGGAGGACGAAAATGACCTAATTGATCATCCAATGACACAAACACACCTATTGGATGCACAAGATTGGTTAAAAACCCTAATTGGACAAGAATATGCCTAGGGAGGACGAAAATGACCCAAATATTAATTCAATGACACAAACAAAGTTATTGGATGCACAAGATTGGTTAAAAACCCTAATTGGACAAGAATAAGCCTAGGGAGGACGAAAATGACCTAATTGATCATCCAATGACACAAACACACCTATTGGATGCACAAGATTGGTTAAAAACCCTAATTGGACAAGAATATGCCTAGGGAGGACGAAAATGACCTAATTCATAATCCAATGACACAAACACACCTATTGGATGCACAACATTGGTTAAAAACCCTAATTGGACAAGAATAAGCCTAGGGAGGACGAAAATGACCTAATTGATCATCCAATGACACAAACACACCTATTGGATGCACAAGATTGGTTAAAAACCCTAATTGGACAAGAATATGCCTAGGGAGGACGAAAATGACCTAAATATTAATTCAATGACACAACCAAAGTTATAGGATGCACAAGATTGGTTAAAAACCCTAATTTGACAAGAATAAGTCTAGGGAGGACGAAAATGACCTAATTGATCATCCAATGACACAAACACACCTATTGGATGCACAAGATTGGTTAAAAACCCTAATTGGACAAGAATATGCCTAGGGAGGACGAAAATGACCTAATTGATCATCCAATGACACAAATGAACTTATTGGATGCACAAGATTTGTTAAAAACCCTAATTGGACAAGAATAAGCTTAGGGAGGACAAAAATGACCTAATTGATCATCCAATGACACAAACACACCTATTGGATGCACAAGATTGGTTAAAAACCCTAATTGGACAAGAATATGCCTAGGGAGGACGAAAATGACCTAAATATTAATTCAATGACACAAACAAAGTTATTGGATGCACAAGATTGGTTAAAAACCCTAATTTGACAAGAATAAGTCTAGGGAGGACGAAAATGACCTAATTGATCATCCAATGACACAAACACATCTATTGGATGCACAAGATTGGTTAAAAACCCTAATTGGACAAGAATTAGCCTAGGGAGGACGAAAATGACCTAATTGATCATCCAATGACACAAACACACCTATTGGATGCACAAGATTGGTTAAAAACCCTAATTGGACAAGAATAAGCCTAGGGAGGAAGAAAATGACCTAATATATCATCCAATGACACAAACACACCTATTGGATGCACAAGATTGGTTAAAATTCCTAATTGGACAAGAATAAGCCTAGGGAGGACGAAAATGACCTAATTGATCGTCCAATGACACAAACACACTTATTGGATGCACAAGATTGGTTAAAAACCCTAATTGGACAAGAATAAGCCTAGGGAGGACGAAAATTACTTAATTGATCATCCAGTGACGCAAACACACCTTTTGGATGCACAAGATTGGTTAAAGACCCTAATTGGACAAGAATATGCCTAGGGATGACGAAAATGACCTAAATGTTAATCCAATGACACAAATGAACTTATTGGATGCACAAGATGGGTTAAAAACCCTAATTGGACAAGAATAAGCGTAGGGAGGACGAAAATGACCTAATTGATCATCCAATGACACAAACACACCTATTGGATGCACAAGATTGGTTAAAAACCCTAATTGGACAAGAATAAGCCTAGGGAGGAAGAAAATGACCTAATATATCATCCAATGACACAAACACACCTATTGGATGCACAAGATTGGTTAAAATTCCTAATTGGACAAGAATAAGCCTAGGGAGGACGAAAATGACCTAATTGATCGTCCAATGACACAAACACACTTATTGGATGCACAAGATTGGTTAAAAACCCTAATTGGACAAGAATAAGCCTAGGGAGGACGAAAATGACTTAATTGATCATCCAATGACACAAACACACCTATTGGATGCACAAGATTGGTTTAAAACCCTAGTTGGACAAGAATATGCCGTGGGAGGACGAAAATGACCTAATTGATCATCCAATGACACAAATGAAATTATTGGATGCACAAGATTGGTTAAAAACCCTAATTGGATAAGAATAAGCCTAGGGAGGACGAAAATGACCTAATTGATCATCCAATGACACAAACACACCTATTGGATGCACAAGATTGGTTAAAAACCCTAATTGGACAAGAATAAGCCTAGGAAGGACGAAAATGACCTAATTGATCATCCAATGACACAAACACACCTATTGGATGCACACGATTGGTTAAAAACCCTAATTGGACAAGAATATGCCTAGGGAGGACGAAAATGACCTAAATTTTAATTCAATTACATAAACAAACTTGTTGAATGCACAAGATTGGTTAAAAACCCTAATTGGACATGAATAGGCCTAGGGAGGACGAAAATGACCTAATTGATCTTCCAATGACACAAACGCACCTATTGGATGCACAAGATTGGTTAAAAACCCTAATTGGACAAGAATATGCCTAGGGAGGACGAAAATGACCTAAATATTAATTCAATGACACAAACAAACTTATTGGATGCACAAGATTGGTTAAAAACCCTAATTGGACATGAATAAGCCTAGGGAGGACGAAAATGACCTAATTGATCATCCAATGACACAAACACACCTATTGGATGCACAAGATTCGTTTAAAACCCTAACTGGACAAGAATAAGCCTAGGGAGGACGAAAATGACTTAATTGATCATCCAATGACACAAACACACCTATTGGATGCACAAGATTGGTTTAAAACCCTAGTTGGACAAGAATATGCCTAGGGAGGACGAAAATGACCTAATTGATCATCCAATGACACAAATGAAATTATTGGATGCACAAGATTGGTTAAAAACCATAATTGGATAACAATAAGCCTAGGGAGGACGAAAATGACCTAATTGATCATCCAATGACACAAACACACCTATTGGATGCACAAGATTGGTTAAAAACCCTAATTGGACAAGAATATGCCTAGGAAGGACGAAAATGACCTAATTGATCATCCAATGACACAAACACACCTATTGGATGCACAAGATTGGTTAAAAACCCTAATTGGACAAGAATATGCCGAGGGAGGACGAAAATGACCTAAATATTAATTCAATGACACAAACAATGTTATTGGATGCACAAGATTGGTTAAAAACCCTAATTGGACAAGAATAAGCCTAGGGAGGACGAAAATGACCTAATTGATCATCTAATGACACAAACACACCTATTGGATGCACAAGATTGGTTTAAAACCCTAGTTGGACAAGAATATGCCAAGGGAGGACGAAAATGACCTAATTGATCATCCAATGACACAAATGAAATTATTGGATGCACAAGATTGGTTAAAAACCGTAATTGGATAACAATAAGCCTAGGGAGGACGAAAATGACCTAATTGATCATCTAATGACACAAACAAACCTATTGGATGCACAAGATTGGTTAAAAACCCTAATTGGACAAGAATAACCCTAGTAAGGACGAAAATGACCTAATTGATCATCCAATGACACAAACACACCTATTGGATGCACAAGATTGGTTTAAAACCCTAATTGGACAAGAATATGCCTAGGGAGGACGAAAATGACCTAAATATTAATTCAATGACACAAACAAAGTTATTGGATGCACAAGATTGGTTAAAAACCCTAATTGGACAAGAATAAGCCTAGGGAGGACGAAAATGACCTAATTGATCATCCAATGACACAAACACGCCTATTGGATGCACAAGATTGGTTAAAAACCCTAATTGGACAAGAATAAGCCTAGGGAGGAAGAAATGACCTAATTTATCATCCAATGACACAAACACACCTATTGGATGCACAAGATTGGTTAAAAACCCTAATTGGACAAGAATAAGCCTAGGGAGGACGAAAATGACCTAATTGATCATCCAATGACACAAACACACCTATTGGATGCCCAAGATTGGTTTAAAAGACTAGTTGGACAAGAATATGCCTAGGGAGGACGAAAATGACCTAATTGATCATCCAATGACACAAATGAACTTATTGGATGCACAACATTGGTTAAAAACCCTAATTGGACAAGAATAAGCCTAGGAAGGACGAAAATGACCTAATTGATCATCCAATTACACAAACACACCTATTGGATGCACAAGATTGGTTAAAAACCCTAATTGGACAAGAATATGCCTAGGGAGGATGAAAATGACCTACATATTAATTCAATGACACAAACAAAGTTATTGGATGCACAAGATTGGTTAAAAACCCTAATTGGACAAGAATAAGGCTAGGGAAGACGAAAATGACCTAATTGATCATCCAATGACACAAACACACCTATTGGATGCACAAGATTGGTTAAAAACCCTAATGGGACAACAATAAGCCTGGGGAGCAAGAAAATGACCTAATTGATCATCCAATGACACAAACACACCTATTGGATGCACAAGATTGGTTAAAAACCCTAAATGCACAAGAATATGCCTAGGGAGGACGAAAATGACCTAATTGATCATCCAATGTCACAAACACACTTATTGGATGCACAAGATTGGTTAAAAACCCTAATTGGACAAGAATAAGCGTAGGGAGGACGAAAATGACCTAATTGATCATCCAATGACACAAACACACCTATTGGATGCACAAGATTGGTTTAAAACCCTAGTTGGACAACAATATGCCTAGGGAGGACGAAAATGACCTAAATGTTAATCCAATGACACAAATGAACTTATTGGATGCACAAGATTGGTTAAAAACCCTAATTGGACAAGAATAAGCCTAGGAATGACGAAAATAACCTAATTGATCATCCAATGACACAAACACACCTATTGGATGCACAAGATTGGTTAAAAACCCTAATTGGACAAGAATATGCCTAGGGAGGACGAAAATGACCTATATATTAATTCAATGACACAAACAAAGTTATTGGATGCACAAGATTGGTTAAAAACCCTAATTGGACAAGAATAAGCCTAGGGAGGAGGAAAATTACCTAATATATCATCCAATGACACAAACACACCTATTGGATGCACAAGATTGGTTAAAACCCTAATTGGACAAGAATAAGCCTAGGGAGGAAGAAAATGACCTAATATAGCATCCAATGACACAAACACACCTATTGGATGCACAAGATTGGTTAAAAACCCTAATTGGACAAGAATAAGCCTAGGGAGGACGAAAATGACCTAATTGATCATCCAATGACACAAACACACCTATTTGATGCACAGGATTGGTTAAAAACCTTAATTGGACAAGAATAAGCCTAGGGAGGACGAAAATGACCTAAATATTAATTCAATGACACAAACAAAGTTATGGGATGCACAAGATTGGTTAAAAACCCTAATTGGACAAGAATAAGCCTAGGAAGGACGAAAATGACCTAATTGATCATCCAATGACACAAACACACCTATTGGATGCACAAGATTGGTTAAAAACCCTAATTGGACAAGAATATGCCTAGGGAGGACGAAAATGACCTAAATATTAATTCAATGACCCAAACAAACTTATCGGATGCACAAGATTGGTTAAAAACCCTAATTGGACAAGAATAAGCCTATGGAGGACGAAAATGACCTAATTGATCATCCAACGACACAAACACACCTATTGGATGCACAAGATCGGTTAAAAACCCTAATTGGACAAGAATAAGCCTAGGGAGGACGAAAATGACCTAATTGTTAATCCAATGACACAACTCAACTTATTGGATGCACAAGATTGGTTAAAAACCTTAATTGGGCAAGAATAAGCCTAGGGAGGACGAAAATGACCTAATTGGTCATCCAATGACTCAAACACACCTATTGGATGCACAAGATTGGTTAAAAACCCTAATTGGACAAGAATATGCCTATGGAGGACGAAAATGACCTAATTGATCATCTAATGACACAAACACACCTATTGGATGCACAAGATCGGTTAAAAACCCTAATTGGACAAGAATATGCCTAGGGAGGACGAAAATGACCTAATTGATCATCCAATGACACAAACACACCTATTGGATGCACAAGATTGGTTAAAAACCCTAATTGGACAAGAATATGCCTAGGGAGGACGAAAATGACCTAAATATTAATTCAATGACACAAACAAAGTTATTGGATGCACAAGATTGGTTAAAAACCCTAATTGGACAAGAACAAGACTAGGGAGGAGGAAAATGACCTAATTGATCATCCAATGACACAAACACACCTATTGGATGCACAAGATTGGTTAAAAACCCTAATTGGACAAGAATATGCCTAGGGAGGACGAAAATGACCTAAATATTAATTCAATGACACAAACAAAGTTATTGGATGCACAAGATTGGTTAAAAACCCTAATTGGACAAGAATAAGACTAGGGAGGACGAAAATGACCTAATTGATCATCCAATGACACAAACACACCTATTGGAAGCACAAGATTGGTTAAAAACCCTAATTTGGATAAGAATATGCCTAGGGAGGACGAAAATGATCTAAATGTTAATCCAATGACACAAATGAACTTATTGGATGCACAAGATTGGTTAAAAACCCTAATTGGACAAGAATAAGCCTAGGGAGGACGAAAATGACCTAATTGATCATCCAATGACACAAACACATCTATTGGATGCACAAGATTGGTTAAAAACCCTAATTGGAAAACAATATGCCTAGAGAGGAGGAAAATGACCTAAATATTAATTCAATGACACATACAAAGTTATTGGATGCACAAGATTGGTTAAAAACCCTAATTGGGCAAGAATAAGCCTAGGGAGGACGAAAATGACCTAATTGATCATCCAATGACACAAACACACCTATTGGATGCACAAGATTGGTTAAAAACCCTAATTAGACAAGAATAAGCCTAGGGAGGACGAAAATGACCTAATTGATCATCCAATGACACAAACACACCTATTGGATGCACAAGATTGGTTAAAAACTCTAATTGGACCAGAATAAGCCTAGGGAGGACGAAAATGACCTAATTGATCATCCAATGACACAAACACACCTATTGGATGCACAAGATTGGTTAAAAACCCTAATTGGACAAGAATAAGCCTAGGGAGGACAAAAATGACCTAATTGATCATCCAATGACACAAACACACTTATTGGATTCACAAGATTCGTTAAAAACCCTAATTGGACAAGAATATGCCTACGGAGGACGAAAATGACCGAATTGATCATCTAGTGACACAAACACACCTATTGGATGCACAAGATATGTTAAAAACCCTAATTGGACAAGAATAAGCCTAGGGAGGACGAATATGACCTAAATATTAATTCAATGACACAAACAAAGTTATTGGATGCACAAGATTGGTTAAAAACCCTAATTGGACAAGAATAAGCCTAGGGAGGACGAAAATGACCTAATTGATCATCCAATGACACAAACACACCTATTGGATGCACAAGATTGGTTAAAAACCCTAATTGGACAAGAATATGCCTAGGGAGGACGAAAATGACCTAAATATTAATTCAATGACATAAACAAACTTATTGGATGCACAAGATTGGTTAAAAACCCTAATTGGACAAGAATAAGTCTAGGGAGGACGAAAATGACCTAATTGATCATCCAATGACAGAAACACACCTATTGGAAGCACAAGATTGGTTAAAAACCCTAATTGGACAAGAATATGCCTATGGAGGACGAAAATGACTTAATTGATCATCCAATGACACAAACACACCTATTGGATGCACAAGATTGGTTAAAAACCCTAATTGGACAAGAATATGCCTAGGGAGGACGAAAATGACCTAAATATTAATTCAATGACACAAACAAAGTTATTGGATGCACAAGATTGGTTAAAAACCCGAATTGGACAAGAATAAGCCTAGGGAGGACGAAAATGACCTAATTGATCATCCAATGATACAAACACACCTATTGGATGCACAAGATTGGTTAAAAACCCTAATTGGACAAGAATATGCCTAGGGAGGACGAAAATGACCTAAATATTAATTCAATGACACAAACAAACTTATCGGATGCACAAGATTGCTTAAAAACCCTAATTGGACAAGAATAGGCCTACGGAGGGCGAAAATGACCTAATTGATCATCCAAAGAAACAAACACACCTATTGGATGCACAAGATTGGTTAAAAACCCTAATTGGACAAGAATAAGCCTAGGGAGGACGAAAATGACCTAATTGATCATCCAATGACACAAACACACCTATTGGATGCACAAGATTGGTTAAAAACCCTAATTGGACAAGAATAAGCCTAGGGAGGACGAAAATGACCTAATTGATCATCCAATGACACAAACACACCTATTGGATGCACAAGATTGGTTTAAAACCCTAGTTGGACAAGAATATGCCTAGGGAGGACGAAAATGACCTAATTGATCATCCAATGGCACAAACACACCTATTGGATGCACAAGATTGGTTAAAAACCCTAATTGGACAAGAATAAGCCTAGGGAGGACGAAAATGACCTAATTGATCATCCAATGACACAAACACACCTATTGGATGCACAAGATTGGTTAAAAACCCTAGTTGGACAAGAATATGCCTAGGGAGGACGAAAATGACCTAATTGATCATCCAAGGACACAAATGAACTTATTGGATGCACAAGATTGGTTAAAAACCCTAATTGGACAAGAATAAGCATAGAAAGGACGAAAATGACCAAATTGATCATCCAATGACACAAACACACCTATTGGATGCACAAGATTGGTTAAAAACCCTAATTGGACAAGAATATGCCTAGGGAGGACGAAAATGACCTAAATGTTAATCCAATGACACAAATGAACTTATTGGATGCACAAGATTGGTTAAAAACCCTAATGGGACAAGAATAAGCCTAGGAAGGACGAAAATGACCTAATTGATCATCCAATGACACAAACACACCTATTGGATGCACAAGATTGGTTAAAAACCCTAATTGGACAAGAATATGCCTAGGGAGGACGAAAATGACCTAAATATTAATTCAATGACACAAACAAAGTTATTGGATGCACAAGGTTGGTTAAAAACCCTAATTGGACAAGAATATGCCTAGGGAGGACGAAAATGACCTAATTGATCATCCAATGACACAAACACACCTATTGGATGCACAAGATTGGTTAAAAACCCTAATTGGACAAGAATATGCCGAGGGATGACGAAAATGACCTAATTGATCATCCAATGACACAAACACACCTATTGGATGCACAACATTGGTTAAAAACCCTAATTGCACAAGAATATGCCTAGGGAGGACGAAAATGACCTAAATGTTAATCCAATGACACAACTCAACTTATTGGATGCACAAGATTGGTTAAAAACCCTAATTGGACAAGAATAAGCCTAGGGAGGACGAAAATGACCTAATTGATCATCCAATGACACAAACACACCTATTGGATGCACAAGATTGGTTAAAAACCCTAATTGGATAAGAATAAGCCTAGGGAGGATGAAAATGACCTAAATGTTAATCCAATGACACAACTCAACTTATTGGATGCACAACATTGGTTAAAAATCCTAATTGGACAAGAATAAGCCTATGGAGGACGAAAATGACCTAATTGATCATCCAATGACACAAATGAACGTATTGGATGCGTAAGATTGGTTAAAAACCCTAATTGCACAAGAATAAGCCTAGGGAGGACGAAAATGACCTAAATGTTAATCCAATGACACAACTCAACTTATTGGATGCACAAGATTGGTTAAAAACCCTAATTGGACAAGAATAAGCCTAGGGAGGACGAAAATGACCTAATTGATCATCCAATGACACAAACACACCTATTGGATGCACAAGATTCGTTAAAAACCCTAATTGGACAAGAATATGCCTACGGAGGACGAAAATGACCTAATTGATCATCCAATGACACAAACACACCTATTGGATGCACAAGATTGGTTAAAAACCCTAATTGGACAAGAATAAGCCTAGGGAGGACGAAAATTACCTAATTGATCATCCAATCACACAAACACACCTATTGGATGCACAAGATTGGTTAAAAACCATAATTGGACAAGAATATGCCTAGGGAGGACGAAAATGACTTAAATGTTAATCAAATGACAAAAATGAACTTTTTGGATGCACAAGATTGGTTAAAAACCCTTATTGGACAAGAATAAGCCTAGGGAGGAGGAAAATGACCTAATTGATCATCCAATGACACAAACACACCTATTGGATGCACAAGATTGGTTAAAAACCCTAATTGGACAAGCATATGCCTAGGGAGGACGAAAATGACCTAAATGTTAATCCAATGACACAACTCAACTTATTGGATGCACAAGATTGGTTAAAAACCCTAATTGGACAAGAATAAGCCTAGGGAGGACGAAAATGACCTAATTGATCATCCAATGACACAAACACACCTATTGGATGCACAACATTGGTTAAAAACCCTAATTGGACAAGAATATGCCTAGGGAGGACGAAAATGACCTAAATATTAATTCAATGAAACAAACAAACTTATTGGATGCTCAAGATTGGTTAAAAATCCTAATTGGACAAGAATAAGCCTAGGGAGGACGAAAATGACCTAATTGATCATCCGATGACACAAACACACCTATTGGATGCACAAGATTGGTTAAAAACCCTTATTGGACAAGACTAAGCCTAGGGAGGACGAAAATGACCTAAATGTTAATCCAATGACACAACTCAACTTATTGGATGCACAAGATTGGTTAAAAACCCTAATTGGACAAGAATAAGCCTAGGGAGGACGAAAATGACCTAAATGTTAATCCAATGACACAACTCAACTTATTGGATGCACAAGATTGGTTAAAAACCCTAATTGGACAAGAATAAGCCTAGGGAGGACGAAAATGACCTAATTGATCATCCAATGACACAAACACACCAATTGGATGCACAAGATTCGTTAAAAACTCTAATTGGACAAGAATAAGCCTAGGGAGGACGAAAATGACCTAATTGATTATCCAATGACACAAACACACCTATTGGATGCACAAGATTGGTTAAAAACCCTAATTGGACAAGAATATGCCTAGGGAGGACGGATATGACCTAAATGTTAATCCAATGACACAAATGAACTTATTGGATGCACAAGATTGGTTAAAAACCCTATTTGGACAAGAATAAGCCAAGGGACAACGAAAATGACCTAAATGTTAATCCAATGTCACAACTCAACTTATTGGATGCACAAGATTGGTTATAAACCCTATTTGGACAAGAATAAGCCTAGGGAGGACGAAAATGACCTAATTGATCATCCAATGACACAAACACACCTATTGGATGCACAAGATTGGTTAAAAACCCTAATTGGACAAGAATAGGCCTAGGGAGGACGAAAATGACCTAAATGATCATCCAATGACACAAACACTCCTATTGGATGCACAAGATTGGTTAAAAACCCTAATTGGACAAGAATATGCCTAGGGAGGACGAATATGATCTAAATGTTAATCCAATAACACAAATGAACTTATTGGATGCACAAGATTGGTTAAAAACCCTAATTGGACAAGAATAAGCCTAGGGAGGACAAAAATGACCTAATTGATCATCCAATGACACAAACACACCTATTGGATGCACAAGATTGGTTAAAAACCCTAATTTGAAAAGAATATGCCTAGGGAGGACGAAAATGACCTAATTGATCATCCAATGACACAAACACACCTATTGGATGCACAAGATTGGTTAAAAACCCTAATTGGACAAGAATATGCCTAGGGAGGACGAAAATGACCTAAATATTAATTCAATGACACAAACAAAGTTATTGGATGCAAAGATTGGTTAAAAACCCTAATTGGACAAGAATAAGCCTAGGGAGGACGAAAATGACCTAATTGATCATCCAATGACACAAACACACCTATTGGATGCACAAGATTGGTTAAAAACCCTAATTGGACAAGAATATGCCTAGGGAGGACGAAAATGACCTAAATATTAATTCAATGACACAAACAAAGTTATTGGATGCACAAGATTGATTAAAAACCCTAATTTGACAAGAATAAGTCTAGGTAGGACGAAAATGACCTAATTGATCATCCAATGACACAAACACACCTATTGGATGCACAAGATTGGTTAAAAACCCTAATTGGACATGAATAAGCCTAGGGACGACGAAAACGACCTAATTGATCATCCATTGACACAAACACACCTATTGGATGAACAAGATTGGTTAAAAACCCTAATTGGACAAGAATAAGCCTAGGGAGGACGAAAATGACCTAATTGATCATCCAATGACACAAACACACCTATTGGATGCACAAGATTGGTTAAAAACCCTAATTGGACAAGAATATGCCTAGGGAGGACGAAAATGACCTAAATATTAATTCAATGACACAAACAAAGTTATTGGATGCACAAGATTGGTTAAAAACCCTAATTGGACAAGAATATGCCTAAGGATGACGAATATGACCAAAATGTTAATCCAATAACACAAATGAACTTATTGGATGCACAAGATTGGTTAAAAACCCTAATTGGACAAGAATATGCCTAGGGAGGACGGATATGACCTAAATGTTAATCCAATGACACAAATGAACTTATTGGATGCACAAGATTGGTTAAAAACCCTAATTGGACAAGAATATGCCTAGGGAGGACGAAAATGACCTAAATGATCATCCAATGACACAAACACTCCTATTGGATGCACAAGATTGGTTAAAAACCCTAATTGGACAAGAATATGCCTAGGGAGGACGAATATGATCTAAATGTTAATCCAATAACACAAATGAACTTATTGGATGCACATGATTGGTTAAAAACCCTAATTGGACAAGAATAAGCCTAGGGAGGACGAAAATGACCTAATTCATCATCCAATGACACAAACACACCTATTGGATGCACAAGATTGGTTAAAAACCCTAATTGGACAAGAATATGCCTAGGGAGGATGAAAATGACCTAAATATTAATTCAATGACACAAACAAAGTTATTGGATGCACAAGATTGGTTAAAAACCCTAATTGGACAAGAATAAGCCTAGGGAAGACGAAAATGACCTCATTGATCATCCAATGACACAAACACACCTATTGGATGCACAAGATTGGTTAAAAACCCTAATTGGACAAGAATATGCCTAGGGAGGACGAAAATGACCTAAATGATCATCCAATGACAGAAACATTCCTATTGGATGCACAAGATTGGTTAAAAACCCTAATTGGACAATAATATGCCTAGGGAGGACGAATATGATCTAAATGTTAATCCAATAACACAAATGAACTTATTGGATTCACAAGATTGGTTAAAAACCCTAATTGGACAAGAATAAGCCTAGGGAGAACGAAAATGACCTAATTGATCATCCAATGACACAAACACACCTATTGGATGCACAAGATTGGTTAAAAACCCTAATTGGACAAGAATATGCCTAGGGAGGACGGATATGACCTAAATGTTAATCCAATGACACAAATGAACTTATTGGATGCACAAGATTGGTTAAAAACCCTAATTGGACAAGAATAAGCCTAGGGAGGACGAAAGTCACCTAATTCATCATCCAATGACACAAACACACCTATTGGATGCACAAGATTGGTTAAAAACCCTAATTGGACAAGAATATGCCTAGGGAGGACGAAAATGACCTAAATATTAATTCAATGACACAAACAAAGTTATTGGATGCACAAGATTGGTTAAAAACCCTAATTGGACAAGAATAAGCCTAGGGAGCACGAAAATGACCTACTTGATCATCCAATGACACAAACACACCTATTGGATGCACAAGATTGGTTAAAAACCCTAATTGGACAAGAATATGCCTAGGGAGGACGAAAATGACCTAAATATTAATTCAATGACACAAACAAAGTTATTGGATGCACAAGATTGGTTAAAAACCCTAATTGAACAAGAATAAGCCTAGGGAGGACAAAAATGACCTAATTGAACATCCAATGACACAAACACACCTATTGGATGCACAAGATTGGTTAAAAACCCTAATTGGACAAGAATATGCCTAGGGAGGACGAAAATGACCTAAATATTAATTCAATGACACAATCAAAGTTATTGGATGCACAAGATTGTTTAAAAACCCTAATTGGACAAGAATAAGCCTAGGGAGGACGAAAATGACCTAATTGATCATCCAATGACACAAACACTCCTATTGGATGCACAAGATTGGTTAAAAACCCTAATTGGACAAGAATAAGCCTAGGGAGGACGAAAATGACCTAATTGATCATCCAATGACACAAACACACCTATTGGATGCACAAGATTGGTTTAAAACCCTAGTTGGACAAGAATATGCCTAGGGAGGACGAAAATGACCTAATTGATCATCCAATGACACAAATGAAATTATTGGATGCACAAGATTGGTTAAAAACCATAATTGGATAACAATAAGCCTAGGGAGGACGAAAATGACCTAATTGATCATCCAATGACACAAACACACCTATTGGATGCACAAGATTGGTTAAAAACCCTAATTGGACAAGAATATGCCTAGGAAGGACGAAAATGACCTAATTGATCATCCAATGACACAAACACACCTATTGGATGCACAAGATTGGTTAAAAACCCTAATTGGACAAGAATATGCCGAGGGAGGACGAAAATGACCTAAATATTAATTCAATGACACAAACAAAGTTATTGGATGCACAAGATTGGTAAAAACCCTAATTGGACAAGAATAAGCCTAGGGAGGAAGAAAATGACCTAATATATCATCCAATGACACAAACACACCTATTGGATGCACAAGATTGGTTAAAAACCCTAATTGGACAAGAATAAGCCTAGGGAGGACGAAAATGACCTAATTGATCATCCAATGACACAAACACACCTATTGGATGCACAGGATTGGTTAAAAACCTTAATTGGACAAGAATAAGCCTAGGGAGGATGAAAATGACCTAATTGATCATCCAATGACACAAACACACCTATTGGATGCACAAGATTGGTTTAAAACCCTAGTTGGACAAGAATATGCCTAGGGAGGACGAAAATGACCTAATTGATCATCCAATGACACAAATGAAATTATTGGATGCACAAGATTGTTAAAAACCATAATTGGATAACAATAAGCCTAGGGAGGACGAAAATGACCTAATTGATCATCCAATGACACAAACACACCTATTGGATGCACAAGATTGGTTAAAAACCCTAATTGGACAAGAATAAGCCTAGGAAGGACGAAAATGACCTAATTGATCATCTTATGACACAAACACACCTATTGGATGCACAAGATTGGTTAAAAACCCTAATTGGACAAGAATAAGCCTAGGGAGGACGAAAATGACCTAATTGATCATCCAATGACACAAACACACCTATTGGATGCACAAGATTGGTTAAAAACCCTAATTGGACAAGAATAAGCCTAGGGAGGACGAAAATGACCTAATTGGTCATCCATTGCCACAAACACACCTATTGGATGCACAAGATTGGTTAAAAACCCTAATTGGACAAGAATATGCCTATTGAGGACGAAAATGACCTAAATGTTAATCCAATGACACAAATGAACTTATTGGATGCACAAGATTGGTTAAAAACCCTAATTGGACAAGAATAAGCCTAGGGAGGACGAAAATGACCTAATTGATCATCCAATGACACAAACACACCTATTGGATGCACAAGATTGGTTAAAAACCCTAATTGGACTAGAATATGCCTAGGGAGGACGAAAAATGACCTAAATATTAATTCAATGACACAAATAAAGTTATTGGATGCACAATATTGGTTAAAAACCCTAATTGGACAAGAATAAGCCTAGGGAGGACGAAAAAGACCTAATTGATCATCCAATGACACAAACACACCTATTGGAAGCACAAAATCGGTTAAAAACCCTAATTGGACAAGAATATGCCTAGGGAGGACGAAAATAACCTAAATGTTAATCCAATGACACAAATGAACTTATTGGATGCACAAGATTGGTTAAAAACCCTAATTGGACAAGAATAAGCCTAGGGAGGACGAAAATGACCTAATTGATCATCCAATGACACAAACACACCTATTGGATGCACAAGATTGGTTTAAAACCCTAGTTGGACAAGAATATGCCTAGGGAGGACGAAAATGACCTAATTGATCATCCAATGACACAAATGAACTTAATGGATGCACAAGATTGGTTAAAAACCCTAATTGGACAAGAATATGCCTAGGGAGGACGAAAATGACCTAATTGATCATCCAATGACACAAACACACCTATTGGATGCACAAGATTGGTTTAAAACCCTAGTTGGACAAGAATATGCCTAGGGAGGACGAAAATGACCTAATTGATTATCCAATGACACAAACACACCTATTGGATGCACAAGATTGGTTAAAAACCCTAATTGGACAAGAATAAGCCTAGGAAGGACGAAAATGACCTAATTGATCATCCAATGACACAAACACACCTATTGGATGCACAAGATTGGTTAAAAACCCTAATTGGACAAGAATATGCCGAGGGAGGACGAAAATGACCTAAATATTAATTCAATGACACAAACAAAGTTATTGGATGCACAAGATTGGTTAAAAACCCTAATTGGACAAGAATAAGACTAGGGAGGACGAAAATGACCTAATTGATCATCCAATGACACAAACACACCTATTGGATGCACAAGATTGGTTAAAAACCCTAATTGGGCAAGAATAAGCCTAGGGAGGACGAAAATGACCTAATTGATCGTCCAATGACACAAACACACCTATTGGATGCACAAGATTGGTTAAAAACCCTAATTGGACAAGAATATGCCTAGGGAGGGAGAAAATGACCTAAATGTTAATCCAATTACACAAATGAACTTATTGGATGCACAAGATTGGTTAAAAACCCTAATTGGACAAGAATAAGCCTAGGGAGGACGAAAATGACCTAATTGATCATCCAATGACACAAACACACCTATTGGATGCACAAGATTCGTTAAAAACCCTAATTGGACAAGAATATGCCTAGGGAGGAGGAAAATGACCTAAATATTAATTCAATGACACAAACAAAGTTATTGGATGCACAAGATTGGTTAAAAACCCTAATTGGACAAGAATAAGCCTAGGGAGGACGAAAATGACCTAATTGATCATCCAATGACACAAACACACCTATTGGATGCACAAGATTGGTTAAAAATCCTAATTGGACAAGAATATGCCTAAGGAGGACGAAAATGACCTAAATATTAATTCAATGACACAAACAAACTTATCGGATGCACAAGATTGGTTAAAAACCCTAATTGGACAAGAATAAGCCTAGGGGGTACGAAAATGACCTAAATGTTAATCCAATGACACAACTCAACTTATTGGATGCACAAGATTGGTTAAAAACCCTAATTGGACAAGAATAAGCCTAGGGAGGACGAAAATGACCTAATTGATCATCCAATGACACAAACACACCTATTGGATGCACAGGATTGGTTAAAAACCTTAATTGGACAAGAATAAGCCAAGGAAGGACGAAAATGACCTAATTGATCATCCAATGACACAAACACACCTATTGGATGCACAAGATTGGTTAAAAACCCTAATTGGACAAGAATATGCCTAGGGAGGACGAAAATGACCTAAATATTAATTCAATGACACAAACAAACTTATCGGAAGGCCAAGATTGGTTAAAAACCCTAATTGGACAAGAATAAGCCTAGGGAGGACGAAAATGACCTAATTGATCATCCAATGACACAAACACACCTATTAGATGCACAAGATTGGTTAAAAACCCTAATTGGACAAAAATAAGCCTAGGGAGGACGAAAATGACCTAATTGATCATCCAATGACACAAACACACCTATTGGATGCACAAGATTGGTTAAAAACCCTAATTGGACAAGAATATGCCTAGGGAGGACGAAATTGACCTAAATATTAATTCAATGACATAAACAAACTTATTGGATGCACAAGATTGGTTAAAAACCCTAATTGGACAAGAATAAGCCTAGGGAGGACGAAAATGACCTAATTGATCATCCAATGTCACAAACACACCTATTGGAAGCACAAGATTGGTTAAAAACCCTAATTGGACAAGAATATGCCTAGGGAGGACGAAAATGACCTAATTGATCATCCAATGACACAAACACACCTATTGGATGCACAATATTGGTTAAAAACCCTAATTGGAAAAGATGATGCCTAGGAAGGACGAAAATGACCTAAATTTTAATTCAATGACACAAACAAACATATTGGATGCACAACATTGGTTAAAAACCCTAATTGGACAAGAATAAGCCTAGGGAGGACGAAAATGACCTAATTGATCATCCAATGATACAAACACACCTATTGGATGCACAGGATTGGTTAAAAACCCTAATTGGGCAAGAATATGCCTAGGGAGGACGAAAACGACCTAAATATTAAATGAATGACACAAACAAACTTATTGGATGCACAAGATTGGCTAAAAACCCTAATTGGACAAGAATAAGCCTAGGGAGAACGAAAATGACCTAATGGATCATCCAATGACACAAATGAACTTATTGGATGCACAAGATTGGTTAAAAACCCTAATTGGACAAGAATAAGCCTAGGGAGGACGAAAATGACCTAATTGATCATCCAATGACACAAACACACCTATTGGATGCACAAGATTGGTTAAAAACCCTAATTGGACAAGAATAAGCCTAGGGAGGACAAAAATGACCTAATTGATCATCAAATGACACAAACACACCTATTGGATGCACAAGATTGGTTAAAAACCCTAATTGGACAAGAATATGCCTAGGGAGGACGAAAATGACCTAAATATTAATTCAATGACACAATCAAAGTTATTGGATGCACAAGATTGTTTAAAAACCCTAATTGGACAAGAATAAGCCTAGGGAGGACGAAAATGACCTAATTGATCATCCAATGACACAAACACTCCTATTGGATGCACAAGATTGGTTAAAAACCCTAATTGGACAAGAATAAGCCTAGGGAGGACGAAAATGACCTAATTGATCATCCAATGACACAAACACACCTATTGGATGCACAAGATTGGTTTAAAACCCTAGTTGGACAAGAATATGCCTAGGGAGGACGAAAATGACCTAATTGATCATCCAATGACACAAATGAAATTATTGGATGCACAAGATTGGTTAAAAACCATAATTGGATAACAATAAGCCTAGGGAGGACGAAAATGACCTAATTGATCATCCAATGACACAAACACACCTATTGGATGCACAAGATTGGTTAAAAACCCTAATTGGACAAGAATATGCCTAGGAAGGACGAAAATGACCTAATTGATCATCCAATGACACAAACACACCTATTGGATGCACAAGATTGGTTAAAAACCCTAATTGGACAAGAATATGCCGAGGGAGGACGAAAATGACCTAAATATTAATTCAATGACACAAACAAAGTTATTGGATGCACATGATTGGTTAAAAACCCTAATTGGACAAGAATAAGCCTAGGGAGGACGAAAATGACCTAATTGATCATCCAATGACACAAACACACCTATTGGATGAACAAGATTGGTTAAAAACCCTAATTGGACAAGAATAAGCCTAGGGAGGAAGAAAATGACCTAATTTATCATCCAATGACACAAACACACCTATTGGATGCACAAGATTGGTTAAAAACCCTAATTGGACAAGAATAAGCCTAGGGAGGACGAAAATGACTTAATTGATCATCCAATGACACAAACACACCTATTGGATGCCCAAGATTGGTTTAAAACACTAGTTGGACAAGAATATGCCTAGGGACGACGAAAATGACCTAATTGATCATCCAATGACACAAATGAACTTATTGGATACACAACATTGGTTAAAAACCCTAATTGGACAAGAATAAGCCTAGGAAGGACGAAAATGACCTAATTGATCATCCAATTACACAAACACACCTATTGGATGCACAAGATTGGTTAAAAACCCTAATTGGACAAGAATATGCCTAGGGAGGATGAAAATGACCTACATATTAATTCAATGACACAAACAAAGTTATTGGATGCACAAGATTGGTTAAAAACCCTAATTGGACAAGAATAAGGCTAGGGAGGACGAAAATGACCTAATTGATCATCCAATGACACAAACACACCTATTGGATGCACAAGATTGGTTAAAAACCCTAATGGGACAACAAAAAGCCTGGGGAGGAAGAAAATGACCTAATTGATCATCCAATGACACAAACACACCTATTGGATGCACAAGATTGGTTAAAAACCCTAAATGGACAAGAATATGCCTAGGGAGGACGAAAATGACCTAATTGATCATCCAATGTCACAAACACACCTATTCGATTCACAAGATTGGTTAAAAACCCTAATTGGACAAGAATAAGCGTAGGGAGGACGAAAATGACCTAATTGATCATCCAATGACACAAACACACCTATTGGATGAACAAGATTGGTTTAAAACCCTAGTTGGACAAGAATATGCCTAGGGAGGACGAAAATGACCTAAATGTTAATCCAATGACACAAATGAACTTATTGGATGCACAAGATTGGTTAAAAACCCTAATTGGACAAGAATAAGCCTAGGAATGACGAAAATAACCTAATTGATCATCCAATGACACAAACACACCTATTGGATGCACAAGATTGGTTAAAAACACTAATTGGACAAGAATATGCCTAGGGAGGACGAAAATGACCTATATATTAATTCAATGACACAAACAAAGTTATTAGATGCACAAGATTGGTTAAAAACCCTAATTGGACAAGAATAAGCCTAGGGAGGACGAAAATTACCTAATTGATCATCCAATGACACAAACACACCTATTGGATGCACAAGATTGGTTAAAACCCTAATTGGACAAGAATAAGACTAGGGAGGAAGAAAATGACCTAATATATCATCCAATGACACAAACACACCTATTGGATGCACAAGATTGGTTAAAAACCCTAATTGGACAAGAATAAGCCTAGGGAGGACGAAAATGACCTAATTGATCATCCAATGACACAAACACACCTATTGGATGCAAAGGATTGGTTAAAAACCTTAATTGGACAAGAATAAGCCTAGGGAGGACGAAAATGACCTAATTGATCATTCAATGACACAAACACACCTATTGGATGCACAAGATTGGTTTAAAACCCTAGTTGGACAAGAATATGCCTAGGGAGGACGAAAATGACCTAATTGATCATCCAATGACACAAATGAAATTATTGGATGCACAAGATTGGTTAAAAACCATAATTGGATAACAATAAGCCTAGGGAGGACGAAAATGACCTAATTGATCATCCAATGACACAAACACACCTATTGGATGCACAAGATTGGTTAAAAACCCTAATTGGACAAGAATAAGCCTAGGAAGGACGAAAATGACCTAATTGATCATCCAATGACACAAACACACCTATTGGATGCACAAGATTGGTTAAAAACCTTAATTGGACAAGAATAAGCCTAGAGAGGACGAAAATGACCTAATTGATCATCCAATGACACAAACACACCTATTGGATGCACAAGATTGGTTTAAAACCCTAGTTGGACAAGAATATGCCCAGGGAGGACGAAAATGACCTAATTGAGCATCCAATGACACAAATGAAATTATTGGATGCACAAGATTGGTTAAAAACCATAATTGGATAACAATAAGCCTAGGGAGGACGAAAATGACCTAATTGATCATCCAATGACACAAACACACCTATTGGATGCACAAGATTGGTTAAAAACCCTAATTGGACAAGAATAAGCCTAGGAAGGACGAAAATGACCTAATTGATCATCCAATGACACAAACACACCTATTGGATGCACAAGATTGGTTAAAAACCCTAATTGGACGAGAATAAGCCTAGGGAGGATGAAAATGACCTAATTGATCATCCAATGACACAAACACACCTATTGGATGCACAAGATTGGTTTAAAACCCTAGTTGGACAAGAATATGCCTAGGGAGGACGAAAATGACCTAATTGATCATCCAATGACACAAATGAAATTATTGGATGCACAAGATTTGTTAAAAACCATAATTGGATAACAATAAGCCTAGGGAGGACGAAAGTGACCTAATTGATCATCCAATGACACAAACACCCCTATTGGATGCACAAGATTGGTTAAAAACCCTAATTGGACAAGAATAAGCCTAGGGAGGACGAAAATGACCTAACTGATCATCCAATGACACAAACACACCTATTGGATGCACAAGATTGGTTAAAAACCTTAATTGGACAAGAATAAGCCTAGGGAGGACGAAAATGACCTAATTGATCATCCAATGACACAAACACACCTATTGGATGCACAAGATTGGTTAAAAACCTTAATTGGACAAGAATAACCCTAGGGAGGACGAAAATGACCTAATTGATCATCCAATGACACAAACACACCTATTGGATGCACAAGATTGGTTAAAAACCCTAATTGGACAAGAATAAGCCTAGGGAGGACGAAAATGACCTAATTGATCATCCAATGACACAAACACACCTATTGGATGCATAAGATTGGTAAAAAACCCTAATTGGACAAGAATAAGCCCTGGGAGGACCAAAATGACCTAATTGATCATGCAATGACACAAACACACCTATTGGAAGCACAAGATTGGTTAAAAACCCTAATTGGACAAGAATATGCCTAGGGAGGACAAAAATGACCTAATTGATCATCCAATGACACAAACACACCTATTGGATGCACAAGATTGGTTAAAAACCCTAATTGGACAAGAATATGCCTAGGGAGGACGAAAACGACCTAAATGTTAATCCAATGACACAAATGAACTTATCGGATGCACAAGATTGGTTAAAAACCCTAATTGGACAAGAATAAGCCTAGGGAGGACGAAAATGACCTAATTGATCATCCAATGACACAAACACACCTATTGGATGCACAAGATTGGTTAAAAACCCTAATTGGACAAGAATAAGCCTAGGGAGGACGAAAATGACCTAATTGATCATCCAATGACACAAACACACCTATTGGATGCATAAGATTGTTTAAAAACCCTAGTTGGACAAGAATATGCCTAGGGAGGACGAAAATGACCTAATTCATCATCCTATGACACAAATGAACTTATTGGATGCACAAGATTGGTTAAAAACCCTAATTAGACAAGAATAAGCCTAGGGAGGACGAAAATGACCTAATTGATCATCCAATGACACAAACACACCTATTGGATGCACAAGATTGGTTAAAAACCCTAATTCGACAAGAATATGCCTAAGGAGGACGAAAATAACCTAAATATTAATTCAATGACACAAACAAAGTTATTGGATGCACAAGATTGGTTAAAAACCCTAATTGGACAAGAATAAGCCTTGGGATGATGAAAATGACCTAATTGATCATCGAATGACAAAAACACACCTATTGGATGCACAAGATTGGTTAAAAACCCTAATTGGACAAGAATAAGCCTAGGGAGGACGAAAATGACCTAATTGATCATCCAATGACACAAACACACCTATTGGATGCACAAGATTGGTTAAAAACCCTAATTGGACAAGAATAAGCCTAGGAAGGACGAAAATGACCTAATTGATCATCCAATGACACAAACACACCTATTGGATGCACAAGATTGGTTAAAAACCCTAATTGGACAAGAATATGCCTAGGGACGACGAAAATGACCTAAATATTAATTCAATGACACAAACAAAGTTATTGGATGCACAAGATTGGTTAAAAACCCTAATTGGACAAGAATAAGCCTAGGGAGGACGAAAATGACCAAATTGATCATCCAATGACTCAAACACACCTATTGGATGCACAAGATTGGTTAAAAACCCTAATTGGACAAGAATTAGCCTAGGGAGGAAGAAAATGACCTAATATATCATCCAATGACACAAACACACCTATTCGATGCACAAGATTGGTTAAAACCCTAATTGGACAAGAATAAGCCTAGGGAGGACGAAAATGACCTAATTGATCATCCAATGACACAAACACACCTATTGGATGCACAAGATTGGTTAATAACCCTAATTAGACAAGAATAAGCCTAGGGAGGACGAAAATGACCTAATTGATCATCCAATGACACAAACACACCTATTGGATGCACAAGATTGGTTAAAAACCCTAATTGGACAAGAATAAGCCTAGGGAGGAAGAAAATTACCTAAATTATCATCCAATGACACAAACACACCTATTGGATGCACAAGATTGGTTAAAAACCCTAATTGGATAAGAATATGACTAGGGAGGACGAAAATGAACTAAATGTTAATCCAATGACACAAACGAACTTATTGGATGCACAAGTTTGGTTAAAAACCCTAATTGGACAAGAATAAGCCTAGGGAGGATCAAAATGACATAATTGATCATCCAATGACACAAACACACCTATTGGATGCACAAGATTGGTTAAAAACCCTAATTGGACAAGAATAAGCCTAGGGAGGAAGAAAATGACCTAATTGATCATCCAATGACACAAACACACCTATTGGATGCACAAGATTGGTTAAAAACCCTAATTGGACAAGAATAAGCCTTGGGAGGACGAAAATGACCTAATTAATCATCCAATGACACAAACACACCTATTGGATGCACAAGATTGGTTAAAAACCCTAATTGAACAAGAATAAGCCTAGGGAGGACGAAAATGACCTAATTGATCATCCAATGACACAAACAAACCTATTGGATGCACAAGATTGGTTAAAAACCCTAATTGGATAAGAATATGACTAGGGAGGACGAAAATGACATTAATGTTAATCCAATGACACAAAGAACCTATTGGATGCACAAGATTGGTTAAAAACCCTAATTGGTCGAGAATAAGCTTCGGGAGGACGAAAATGACCTAATTGATCATCCAATGACACAAACACACCTATTTGATCCACAAGATGGGTTAAAACCCTAATTGGACAAGAATAAGCCTAGGGAGGACGATAATGACCTAATTGATCATCCAATGACACAAACACACCTATTGGATGCACTAGATTGGCTAAAAACACTAATTGGACAAGAATATGCCTAAGGAGGACGAAAATGACCTAAATGTTAATCCAATGACACAAATGAACTTATTGGATGCACAAGATTGGTTAAAAACCCTAATTGGACAAGAATAAGCCTAGGGAGGACGAAAATGACCTAATTGATCATCCAATGACACAAACACACCTATTGGATGCACAAGATTGGTTAAAAACCCTAATTGGACAAGAATAAGCCTAGGAAGGACGAAAATGACCTAATTGATCATCCAATGACACAAACACACCTATTGGATGCACAAGATTGGTTAAAACCCCTATTTGGACAAGAATATGCCTAGGGAAAACGAAAATGACCTAAATATTAATTCAATGACACAAACAAAGTTATTGGATGCACAAGATTGGTTAAAAACCCTAATTGGACAAGAATAAGCCTAGGGAGGACGAAAATGACCTAATTGATCATCCAATGACTCAAACACACCTATTGGATGCACAAGATTGGTTAAAAACCCTAATTGGACAAGAATAAGCCTAGGAAGGACGAAAATGACCTAATTGATCATCCAATGACACAAACACACCTATTGGATGCACAAGATTGGTTAAAAACCCTAATTGGACAAGAATATGCCGAGGGAGGACGAAAATGACCTAAATAATAATTCAATGACACAAACAAAGTTATTGGATGCACAAGATTGGTTAAAAACCCTAATTGGACAAGAATAAGCCTAGGGAGGACGAAAATGACCTAATTGATCATCCAATGACACAAACACACCTATTGGAGGCACAAGATTGGTTAAAAACCCTAGTTGGACAAGAACATGCCTAGGGAGGACGAAAATGACCTAATTGATCATCCAATGACACAAACACACCTATTGGATGCACAAGATTGGTTAAAAACCCTAATTGGACAAGAATATGCCTAGGGAGGACGAAAATGACCTAAATGATAATCCAATGACACAAACGAACTTATTGGATGCACAACATTGGTTAAAAACCCTAATTGGACAAGAATAAGCCTAGGGAGGACGAAAATGACCTAATTGATCATCCAATGACACAAACACACCTATTGGATGCACAAGATTGGTTAAAAACCCTAATTGGACAAGAATATGCCTAGGGAGGACGAAAATGACCTAATTCATAATCCAATGACACAAACACACCTATTGGATGCACAACATTGGTTAAAAACCCTAATTGGACAAGAATAAGCCTAGGGAGGACGAAAATGACCTAATTGATCATCCAATGACACAAACACACCTATTGGATGCACAAGATTGGTTAAAAACCCTAATTGGACAAGAATATGCCTAGGGAGGACGAAAATGACCTAAATATTAATTCAATGAAACAAACAAACTTATTGGATGCACAAGATTGGTTAAAAACCCTAATTGGAGAAGAATAAGCCTAGGGAGGACGAAAATGACCTAATTGATCATCCAATGACACAGACACACCTATTGGAAGCACAAGATTGATAAAAAACCCTAATTGGACAAGAATATGCCTAGGGAGGACGAAAATGACCTAAATGTTAATCCAATGACACAAATGAACTTATTGGATGCACAAGATTGGTTAAAAACCCTAATTGGACAAGAATAAGCCTTGGGAGGAAGAAAATGACCTAATTGATGATCCAATGACACAAACACACCTATTGGATGCACAAGACTGGTTAAAAACCCTAATTGGACAAGAATATTCCTAGGAAGGACGAAAATGACCTAATTGATCATCCAATGACACAAACACACCTATTGGATGCACAAGATTGGTTAAAAACCCTAATTGGACAAGAATATGCCTAGGGAGGACGAAAATGACCTAAATATTAATTCAATGAGACAAACAAAGTTATTGGATGCACAAGATTGGTTAAAAACCCTAATTGGACAAGAATAAGCCTAGGGAGGACGAAAATGACCTAATTGATCATCCAATGACACAAACACAACTATTGGATGCACAAGATTGGTTAAAAACCCTAATTGGACAAGAATAAGACTAGGGCGGAAGAAAATGACCTAATATATCATCCAATGACACAAACACACCTATTGGATGCACAAGATTGGTTAAAAACCCTAATTGGACAAGAATAAGCCTAGGGAGGACGAAAATGACCTAAGTGATCATCCAATGACACAAACACACTTATTGGATGCACAAGATTGGTTAGAAACCCTAATTGGACAAGAATAAGCCTAGGGAGGACGAAAATGACTTAATTGATCATCCAATGACACAAACACACCTATTGGATGCACAAGATTGGTTTAAAACCCTAGTTGGACAAGAATATGCCTAGGGAGGACGAAAATGACCTAATTGATCATCCAATGACACAAATGAAATTATTGGATGCACAAGATTGAATAAAAACCCTAATTGGATAAGAATAAGCCTAGGGAGGACGAAAATGACCTAATTGATCATCCAATGACACAAACACACCTATTGGATGCACAAGATTGGTTAAAAACCCTAATTGGACAAGAATAAGCCTAGGAAGGACGAAAATGACCTAATTGATCATCCAATGACACAAACACACCTATTGGATGCACAAGATTGGTTAAAAACCCTAATTGGACAAGAATATGCCTAGGGAGGACGAAAATGACCTAAATATTAATTCAATGACACAAACAAAGTTATTGGATTCACAAGATTGGTTTAAAACCCTAATTGGACAAGAATAAGCCTAGGGAGGACGAAAATGAGCTAATTGATCATCCAATGACACAAACACACCTATTGGATGCACAAGATTGGTTAAAAACCCTAATTGGACAAGAATAAGCCTAGGGAGGAAGAAAATGACCTAATATATCATCCAATGACACAAACACACCTATTGGATGGACAAGATTGGTTAAAAACCCTAATTGGACAAGAATAAGCCTAGGGAGGACGAAAATGACCTAATTGATCATCCAATGACACAAACACACCTATTGGATGCACAAGATTGGTTAAAAACCTTAATTGGACAAGAATAAGCCTAGGGAGGACGAAAATGACCTAATTGATCATCCAATGACACAAACACACCTATTGGATGCACAAGATTGGTTTAAAACCGTAGTTGGACAAGAATATGCCTAGGAAGGACGAAAATGACATAATTGATCATCCAATGACACAAATGAAATTATTGGATGCACAAGATTAGTTAAAAACCCTAATTGGATAACAATAAGCCTAGGGAGGACGAAAATGACCTAATTGATCATCCAATGACACAAACACACCTATTGGATGCACAAGATTGGTTAAAAACCCTAATTGGACAAGAATAAGCCTAGGAAGGACGAAAATGACCTAATTGATCATCCAATGACACAAACACACCTATTGGATGCACAAGATTGGTTAAAAACCCTAATTGGACAAGAATAAGGCTAGGGAGGAGGAAAATGACCTAATTGATCATCCAATGACACAAACACACCTATCGGATGCACAAGATTGGTTAAAAACCCTAATTGGACAAGAATATGCCTAGGGAGGACGAAAATGACCTAATTGATCATCCAATGACACAAACACACCTATTGGATGCACAAGATTGGTTAAAAACCCTAATTGGACAAGAATATGCCTAGGGAGGACGAAAATGACCTAAATATTAATTCAATGACACAAACAAAGTTATTGGATGCACAAGATTGGTTTAAAAACCCTAACTGGACAAGAATAAGCCTAGGGAGGACGAAAATGACCTAATTGATCATCCAATGACACAAACACACCTATTGGATGCACAAGATTGGTTAAAAACCCTAATTGGACAAGAATAAGCCTAGGGAGGAAGAAATTGACCTAATATATCATCCAATGACACAAACACACCTATTCGATGAACAAGATTGGTTAAAAACCCTAATTGGACAAGAATAATCCTAGGGAGGACGAAAATGACCTAATTGATCATCCAATGACACAAACACACCTATTGGATGCACAAGATTGGTTAAAAACCCTAAGTAGACAAGAATATGCCTAGGGAGGACGAAAATGACCTAATTGATCATCCAATGACACAAACACACCTATTGGATGCACAAGATTGGTTTAAAACCCTAGTTGGACAAGAATATGCGTAGGGATGACGAAAATGACCTAATTGATCATCCAATGACACAAATGAACTTATTGGATGCACAAGATTGGTTAAAAACCCTAATTGGACAAGAATAAGCCTAGGGAGGACGAAAATGACCTAATTGGTCATCCAATGAAACAAACACACCTATAGGATGCACAAGATTGGTTAAAAACCCTAATTGGACAAGAATAAGCCTAGGGAGGACGAAAATGGCCTAATTGATCATCCAATGACACAAACACACCTATTGGATGCACAAGATTGGTTAAAAACCCTAATTGGACAACAATAAGCCTGGGGAGGAAGAAAATGACCTAATTGATCATCCAATGACACAAACAAACCAATTGGATGCACAAGATTGGTTAAAAACCCTAACTGGACAAGAATATGCCTAGGGAGGACGAAAATGACCTAATTGATCATCCAATGTCACAAACACACCTATTGGATGCACAAGATTGGTTAAAAACCCTAATTGGACAAGAATAAGCGTAGGGAGGACGAAAATGACCTAATTGATCATCCAATGACACAAACACACCTATTGGATGCACAAGATTGGTTTAAAACCCTAGTTGGACAAGAATATGCCTAGGGAGGACGAAAATGACCTAAATGTTAATCCAATGACACAAATGAACTTATTGGATACACAAGATTGGTTAAAAACCCTAATTGGACAAGAATAAGCCTAGGAATGACGAAAATAACCTAATTGATCATCCAATGACACAAACACACCTATTGGATGCACAAGATTGGTTAAAAACCCTAATTGGACAAGAATATGCCTAGGGAGGACGAAAATGACCTATATATTAATTCAATGACACAAACAAAGTTATTGGATGCACAAGATTGGTTAAAAACCCTAATTGGACAAGAATAAGCCTAGGGAGGATGAAAATTACCTAATTGATCATCCAATGACACAAACACACCTATTGGATGCACAAGATTGGTTAAAAACCCTAATTGGACAAGAATAAGCCTAGGGAGGAAGAAAATGACCTAATATATCATCCAATGACACAAACACACCTATTGGATGCACAAGATTGGTTTAAAACCCTAGTTGGACAAGAATATGCCTAGGGAGGACGAAAATGACCTAAATAATAATCCAATGACACAAATGAACTTATTGGATGCACAAGATTGGTTAAAAACCCTAATTGGACAAGAATAAGCCTAGGAATGACGAAAATAACCTAATTGATCATCCAATGACACAAAGACACCTATTGGATGCACAAGATTGGTTAAAACCCCTAATTGGACAAGAATATGCCTAGGGAGGACGAAAATGACCTATATATTAATTCAATGACACAAACAAAGTTATTGGATGCACAAGATTGGTTAAAAACCCTAATTGGACAAGAATAAGTCTAGGGAGGACGAAAATTACCTAATTGATCATCCAATGACACAAACACACCTATTGGAGGCACAAGATTGGTTAAAAACCCTAATTGGACAAGAAAAAGCCTAGGGATGAAGAAAATGACCTAATTGATCATCCAATGACACAAACACACCTATTGGATGCACAAGATTGGTTAAAAACCTTAATTGGACAAGAATAAGCCTAGGGAGGACGAAAATGACCTAATTGATCATCCAATGACACAAACACACCTATTGGATGCACAAGATTGGTTAAAAACCCTAATTGGACAAGAATAAGCCTAGGGAGGACGAAAATGACCTAATTGATCATCCAATGACACAAACACACCAATTGGATGCACAAGATTGGTTAAAAACCCTAGTTGGACAAGAACATGCCTAGGGAGGACGAAAATGACCAAAATATTAATTCAATGACACAAACAAAGTTATTGGATGCACAAGATTGGTTAAAAACCCTAATTGGACAAGAATAAGCCTAGGGAGGACGAAAATGACCTAATTGATCATCCAATGACACAAACACACCTATTGGATGCACAAGATTGGTTAAAAACCCTAATTGGACAAGAATAAGCCTAGGGAGGACGAAAATGACCTAATTGATCATCCAATGACACAAACACACCTATTGGATGCACTAGATTGGTTTAAAACCCTAGTTGGACAAGAATATGCATAGGGAGGACGAAAATGACCTAATTGATCATCCAATGACACAAATGAACTTATTGGATGCACAAGATTGGTTAAAAACCCTAATTGGACAAGAATAAGCCTAGGGAGGACGAAAATGACCTAATTGATCATCCAATGACACAAACACACCTATTGGATGCACAAGATTGGTTAAAAACCCTAATTGGACAAGAATAAGCCTAGGAAGGACGAAAATGACCTAATTGATCATCCAATGACACAAACACACCTATTGGATGCACAAGATTGGTTAAAAACCCTAATTGGACAAGAATATGCCTAGGGACGACGAAAATGACCTAAATATTAATTCAATGACACAAACAAAGTTATTGGATGCACAAGATTGGTTAAAAACCCTAATTGGACAAGAATAAGCCTAGGGAGGACGAAAATGACCAAATTGATCATCCAATGACTCAAACACACCTATTGGATGCACAAGATTGGTTAAAAACCCTAATTGGACAAGAATTAGCCTAGGGAGGAAGAAAATGACCTAATATATCATCCAATGACACAAACACACCTATTCGATGCACAAGATTGGTTAAAACCCTAATTGGACAAGAATAAGCCTAGGGAGGACGAAAATGACCTAATTGATCATCCAATGACACAAACACACCTATTGGATGCACAAGATTGGTTAAAAACCCTAATTGGACAAGAATATGCCTAGGGAGGACGAAAATGACCTAAATATTAATTCAATGAAACAAACAAACTTATTGGATGCACAAGATTGGTTAAAAACCCTAATAGGACAAGAATAAGCATAGGGAGGACGAAAATGACCTAATTGATCATCCAATGACACAAACACACCTATTGGATGCACAAGATTGTTTAAAAACCCTAATTGGACAAGAATAAGCCTAGGGAGGACGAAAATGACCTAAATGTTAATCCAATGACACAAATGAACTTATTGGATGCACAAGATTGGTTAAAAACCCTAATTGGACAAGAATAAGCCTAGGGAGGACGAAAATGACCTAAATGTTAATCCAATGACACAAATGAACTTATTGGATGCACAAGATTGGTTAAAAACCCTAATTGGACAAGAATAAGCTTAGGGAGGACGAAAATGACCTAATTGATCATCCAATGACACAAACACACATATTGGATGCACAAGATTGGTTAAAAACCCTAATTGGACAAGAATAAGCCTAGGGAGGACGAAAATGACCTAATTGATCATCCAATGACACAAACACACCTATTGGATGCACAAGATTGGTTAAAAACCATAATTGGACAAGAATATGCCTAGGGAGGACGAAAATGACCTAATTGATCATCCAATGACACAAACACAACTATTGGATGCACAAGATTGGTTAAAAACCATAATTTGACAAGAATAAGCCAAGGGAGGACGAAAATGACCTAATTGATCATCCAATGACACAAACACACCTATTGGATGCACAAGATTGGTTAAAAACCCTAATTGGACAAGAATATGCCTAGGGAGGACGAAAATGACCTAAATATTAATTCAATGACACAAACAAACTTATTGGATGCACAAGATTGGTTCAAAACCCTAATTGGACAAGAATAAGCCTAGGGAGGACGAAAATGACCTAAATGTTAAACCAATGACACAAACACACCTATTGGATGCACAAGATTGGTTAAAAACCCTAATTGGACAAGAATAAGCCTAGGGAGGACGAAAATGACCTAATTGATCATCCAATGACACAAACACACCTATTGGATGCACAAGATTGGTTAAAAACCCTAATTGGACAAGAATATGCATAGGGAGGACGAAAATGACCTAAATATTAATTTAATGACACAAACAAAGTTATTGGATGCACAAGATTGGTTAAAAACTTTAATTGGACAAGAATAAGCCTAGGGAGGACGTAAATAACCTAATTGATCATCCATTGACACAAACACACCTATTGGATGCATAAGATTTGTTAAAAATCCTAATTGGACAAGAATATGTCTGGGGAGGACGAAAATGACATAAATATTAATTCAAAGACACAAATAAACTTATTGGATCCACAAGATTGGTTAAAAACCCTAATAGGACAAGAATATGCCTAGGGAGGACGAAAATGACCTAATTGATCATCCAATGACACAAACACACCTATTGGATGCACAAGATTGGTTAAAAACCCTAATTGGACAAGAATATGCCTTGGGAGGACGAAAATGACCTAATTGATCATCCAATGACACAAACACACCTATTGGATGCACAAGATTGGTTAAAAACCCTAATTGGACAAGAATATGCCTAGGGAGGACGAAAATGACCTAATTGATCATCCAATGACACAAACACACCTATTGGATGCACAAGATTGGTTAAAAACCCTAATTGGACAAGAATATGCCTAGGGAGGACGAAAATGACCTAAATATTAATTCAATTACACAAACAAAGTTATTGGATGCACAAGATTGGTTAAAAACCCTAATTTGACAAGAATAGGCCTAGGGAGGACGTAAATGACCTAATTGATCATCCAATGACACAAACACACCTATTGGATGCACAAGATTGGTTAAAAACCCTAATTGGACAAGAATATGCCTAGGGAGGACGAAAATGACCTAATTGATCATCCAATGACACAAACACACCTATTGGATGCACAAGATTGGTTAAAAACCCTAATTGGACAAGAATATGCCTAGGGAGGACGAAAATGACCTAAATATTAATTCAATGACACAAACAAAGTTATTGGATGCACAAGATTGATTAAAAACCCTAATTTGACAAGAATAAGTCTAGGTAGGAAGAAAATGACCTAATTGATCATCCAATGACACAAACACACCTATTGGATGCACAAGATTAGTTAAAAACACTAATTGGACAAGAATAAGCCTAGGGAGGACGAAAATTACCTAATTGATCATCCAATGACACAAATGAACTTATTGGATGCACAGGATTGGTTAAAAACCCTAATTGGACAAGAATAAGCATAGAAAGGACGAAAATGACCTAAATGATCATCCAATGACACAAACACACCTATTGGATGCACAAGATTGGTTAAAAACCTTAATTGGATAAGAATATGCCTAGGGAGGACAAAAATGACCTAATTGATCATCCAATGACACAAACACACCTATTGGATGCACAAGATTGGTTAAAAACCCTAGTTGGACAAGAATATGCCTAGGGAGGACGCAAATTACCTAATTGATCATCCAATGACACAAATGAACTTATTGGATGCACAAGATTGGTTAAAAACCCTAATTGGACAAGAATAGGCATAGAAAGGACGAAAATGACCTAATTGATCATCCAATGACACAAACACACCTATTGGATGCACAAGATTGGTTAAAAACCCTAATTGGATAAGAATATGCCTAGGGAGGACGAAAATGACCTAATTGATCATCCAATGACACAAACACACCTATTGGATGCACAAGATTGGTTAAAAACCCTAATTGGACAAGAATATGCCTAGGGAGGACGAAAATGACCTAATTGATCATCCAATGACACAAACACACCTATTGGATGCACAAGATTGGTTAAAAACCGTAATTGGACAAGAATATGCCTAGGGAGGACGAAAATGACCTAAATATTAATTCAATGACACAAACAAAGTTATTGGATGCACAAGATTGGTTTAAAACCCTAATTGGACAAGAATATGTCTAGGGAGGACGAAAATGACCTAAATGTTAATCCAATGACACAAATGAACTTATGGGATGCACAACATTGGTTAAAAACCCTAATTGGACAAGAGTAAGCCTAGGAAGGACGAAAATAACCTAATTGATCATCCAATGACACAAACACACCTATTGGATGCACAAGATTGGTTAAAAACCCTAATTGGACAAGAATAAGCCTAGGGACGACGAAAACGACCTAATTGATCATCCAATGACACAAACACACCTATTGGATGCACAAGATTGGTTAAAAACCCTAATTGGACAAGAATATGCCTAGGGAGGACGAAAATGACCTAATTGATCATCCAATGACACAAACACACCTATTGGATGCACAAGATTGGTTAAAAACCCTAATTGGACAAGAATATGCATAGGGAAGACGAATATGACCTAAATGTTAATCCAATAACACAAATGAACTTATTGGATGCACAAGATTGGTTAAAAACCCTAATTGGACAAGAATAAGCCTAGGGAGAACGAAAATGACCTAAATGTTAATCCAATGACACAACTCAACTTATTGGATGCACAAGATTGGTTAAAAACCCTAATTGGACAAGAATAAGCCTAGGGAGGACGAAAATAACCTAATTGATCATCCAATGACACAAACACACCTATTGGATGCACAAGATTGGTTAAAAACCCTAATTGGACAAGAATATGCCTAGGGAGGACGAAAATGACCTAAATGCTCATCCAATGACACAAATGAACTTATTGGATGCACAAGATTGGTTAAAAACCCTAATTGGACAAGAATAAGCCTAGGGAGGACGAAAATGACCTAATTGATCATCCAATGACACAAACACACCTATTGGATGCACAAGATTGGTTAAAAACCCTAGTTGAACAAGAATAAGCCTAGGGAGGACGAAAATGACCTAATTGATCATCCAATGACACAAATGAACTTATTGGATGCACAAGATTGGTTAAAAACCCTAATTGGACAAGAATAAGCCTAGGGAGGACGAAAATGACCTAATTGATCATCCAATGACACAAACACACCTATTGGATGCACAAGATTGGTTAAAAACCCTAACTGGACAAGAATATGCCTAGGGAGGACGAAAATGACCTAAATGTTAATCCAATGACACAAATGAACTTATTGGATGCACAAGATTGGTTAAAAACCCTAATTGGACAAGAATAAGCCTAGGGAGGACGAAAATGACCTAATTGATCATCCAATGACACAAACACACCTATTGGATGCACAAGATTGGTTAAAAACCCAAATTGCACAAGAATATGCCTAGGGAGGAGGAAAGTGACCTAATTGATCATTCAATGACGCAAACACACCTATTGGATGCACAAGATTGGTTAAAAACCCTAATTCGACTAGAATATGCCTAGGGAGGACGAAAATGACCTAAATGTTAATCCAATGACACAAATGAACTTATTGGATGCACAAGATTGGTTAAAAACCCTAATTGGACAAGAATAAGCCTAGGGAGGACGAAAATGACCTAATTGATCATCCAATGACACAAACACACCTATTGGATGCACAAGATTGGTTAAAAACCCTAATTGGATAAGAATATCCCTAGGAAGGACGAAAATGACCTAATTGATCATCCAAAGACACAAACACACCTATGGGATGCACAAGATTGGTTAAAAACCCTAATTGGACAAGAATATGCCTAGGGAGGACGAATATGACCTAAATGTGAATCCAATGACACAAATGAACTTAATGGATGCACAAGATTGGTTAAAAACCCTAATTGGACAAGAATATGCTTAGGGAGGACGAATATGACCTAAATGTTAATCCAATAACACAAATGAACTTATTGGATGCACAAGATTGGTTAAAGACCCTAATTGGACAAGAATAAGCCTAGGGAGGACGAAAATGACCTAATTGATCATCCAATGACACAAACACACCTATTGGATGCAAAAGATTGGTTAAAAACCCTAATTGGACAAGAATTAGCCTAGGGAGGACGAAAATGACCTAAATATTAATTCAATGACACAAACAAAGTTATTGGATGCACAAGGTTGGTTAAAAACCCTAATTGGACAAGAATAAGCCTAGGGAGGACGAAAATGACCTAATTGATCATCCAATGACACAAACACACCTATTGGATGCAAAAGATTGGTTAAAAACCCTAATTGGACAAGATGATGCCTAGGGAAGACGAAAATGACCTAAATATTAATTCAATAACACAAACAAACTTATTGGATGCACAAGATTGGTTAAAAACCCTAATTGGACAAGAATAATCCTAGGGAGAATGAAAATGAACTAAATGTTAATCCAATGACACAACTCAACTTATTGGATGCACAAGATTGGTTAAAAACCCTAATTGGACAAGAATAAGCCTAAGGAGGACGAAAATGACCTAATTGATCATCCAATGACACAAACACACCTATTGGATGCACAAGATTGGTTAAAAACCCTAATTGGATAAGAATATGCCTAGGGAGGACGAAAATGACCTAATTGATCATCCAATGAAACAAACACACCTATTGGAAGCACAAGATTGGTTAAAAAACCGTAATTGGACAAGAATATGCCTAGGGAGGACGAAAATGACCTAAATGTTAATCCAATGACACAAATGAACTTATTGGATGCACAAGATTGGTTAAAAACCCTAATTGCACAAGAATAAGCCTAGGGAGGACGAAAATGACCTAATTGATCATCCAATGACACAAACACACCTATTGGATGCACAAGATTGGTTAAAAACCCTAATTAAACAAGAATATGCCTAGGGAGGATGAAAATGACCTAAATATTAATTCAATGACACAAACAAAGTTATTGGATGCACAAGATTGGTTAAAAATCCTAATTGGATAAGAATAAGCTTAGGGAAGACGAAAATGACCTAATTGATCATCCAATGACACAAACACACCTATTGGATGCACAAGATTGGTTAAAAACCCTAATTGGACAAGAATATGCCTAGGGAGGACGAAAATGACCTAAATATTAATTCAATGACACAAACAAAGTTATTGGATGCACAAGATTGGTTAAAAACCCTAATTGGACAAGAATAAGCCTAGGGAGGACGAAAATGACCTAATTGATCATCCAATGACACAAACACACCTATTGGATGCACAAGATTAGTTAAAAACCCTAATTGGATAAGAATAAGCTTAGGGAGGACGAAAATAACCTAATTGATCATCCAATGACACAAACACACCTATTGGATGCACAAGATTGGTTAAAAACCCTAATTGGACAAGAATAAGCCTAGGGAGGACGAAAATGACCTAATTGATCATCCTATGACACAAACACACCTATTGGATGCACAAGATTGGTTAAAAACCCTAGTTGGACAAGAATATGCCTAGGGAGGACGAAAATGACCTAATTGATCATCCAATAACACAAATGAACTTATTGGATGCACAAGATTGGTTAAAAACCCTAATTGGACAAGAATAAGCCTAGGGAGGACGAAAATGACCTAATTGATCATCCAATGACACAAACACACCTATTGGATGCACAAGATTGGTTAAAAACCCTAATTGGACAAGAATATGCCTAGGGAGGACGAAAATGACCTAAATATTAATTCAATGAAACAAACAAACTTATTGGATACACAAGATTGGTTAAAAACCCTAATTGGACAAGAATAAGCCTAGGGAGGACGAAAATGACCTAATTGATCATCCAATGACACAAATGAACTTATTGGATGCACAAGATTGGTTAAAAACCCTAATTGGACAAGAATAAGCCTAGGGAGGACGAAAATTACCTAATTGATCATCCTATGACACAAACACACCTATTGGATGCACAAGATTGGTTAAAAACCCTAATTGGACAAGAATATGCCTAGGGAGGACGAAAATGACCTAATTGATCATCGAATGACACAAACACACCTATTGGATGCAAAAGTTTGGTTAAAAACCCTAATTGGACAAGAATAAGCCTAGGGAGGACGAATATGACCTAAATGTTAATCCAATAACACAAATGAACTTGTTGGATGCACAAGATTGGTTAAAAACCCTAATTCGACAAGAATAAGCCTAGGGAGAACGAAAATGACCTAATTGATCATCCAATGACACAAACACACCTATTGGAAGCACAAGATTGGTTAAGAACCCTAATTGGACAAGAATAAGCCTAGGGAGGACGAAAATGTCCTAATTGATCATCCAATGACACAAATGAACTTATTGGATGCACAAGATTGGTTAAAAACCCTAATTGGACAAGAATAAGCCTAGGGAGGACGAAAATGACCTAATTGATCATCCAATGACACAAACACACCTATTGGATGCACAAGATTGGTTTAAAACCCTAGTTGGACAAGAATATGCCCAGGGAGGATGAAAATGACCTAATTGATCATCCAATGACACAAATGAACTTATTGGATGCACAAGATTTGTTAAAAACCCTAATTGGACAAGAATAAACCTAGGGAGGACGAAAATGACCTAATTGATCATCCAATGACACAAACACACCTATTGGATGCACAAGATTGGTTAAAAACCCTAATTGGACAAGAATAAGCCTAGGAAGGACGAAAATGACCTAATTGATCATCCAATGACACAAACACACCTATTGGATGCACAAGATTGGTTAAAAACCCTAATTGGACAAGAATAAGGCTAGGGAGGAGGAAAATGACCTAATTGATCATCCAATGACACAAACACACCTATCGGATGCACAAGATTGGTTAAAAACCCTAATTGGACAAGAATATGCCTAGGGAGGACGAAAATGACCTAATTGATCATCCAATGACACAAACACACCTATTGGATGCACAAGATTGGTTAAAAACCCTAATTGGACAAGAATATGCCTAGGGAGGACGAAAATGACCTAAATATTAATTCAATGACACAAACAAAGTTATTGGATGCACAAGATTGGTTTAAAAACCCTAACTGGACAAGAATAAGCCTAGGGAGGACGAAAATGACCTAATTGATCATCCAATGACACAAACACACCTATTGGATGCACAAGATTGGTTAAAAACCCTAATTGGACAAGAATAAGCCTAGGGAGGAAGAAATTGACCTAATATATCATCCAATGACACAAACACACCTATTCGATGCACAAGATTGGTTAAAAACCCTAATTGGACAAGAATAATCCTAGGGAGGACGAAAATGACCTAATTGATCATCCAATGACACAAACACACCTATTGGATGCACAAGATTGGTTAAAAACCCTAAGTAGACAAGAATATGCCTAGGGAGGACGAAAATGACCTAATTGATCATCCAATGACACAAACACACCTATTGGATGCACAAGATTGGTTTAAAACCCTAGTTGGACAAGAATATGCGTAGGGAGGACGAAAATGACCTAATTGATCATCCAATGACACAAATGAACTTATTGGATGCACAAGATTGGTTAAAAACCCTAATTGGACAAGAATAAGCCTAGGGAGGACGAAAATGACCTAATTGATCATCCAATGACACAAACACACCTATTGGATGCACAAGATTGGTTAAAAACCCTAATTGGACAAGAATAAGCCTAGGGAGGACGAAAATGGCCTAATTGATCATCCAATGACACAAACACACCTATTGGATGCACAAGATTGGTTAAAAACCCTAATTGGACAACAATAAGCCTGGGGAGGAAGAAAATGACCTAATTGATCATCCAATAACACAAACAAACCTATTGGATGCACAAGATTGGTTAAAAACCCTAACTGGACAAGAATATGCCTAGGGAGGACGAAAATGACCTAATTGATCATCCAATGTCACAAACACACCTATTGGATGCACAAGATTGGTTAGAAACCCTAATTGGACAATAATAAGCGTAGGGAGGACGAAAATGACCTAATTGATCATCCAATGACACAAACACACCTATTGGATGCACAAGATTGGTTTAAAACCCTAGTTGGACAAGAATATGCCTAGGGAGGACGAAAATGACCTAAATGTTAATCCAATGACACAAATGAACTTATTGGATGCACAAGATTGGTTAAAAACCCTAATTGGACAAGAATAAGCCTAGGAATGACGAAAATAACCTAATTGATCATCCAATGACACAAACACACCTATTGGATGCACAAGATTGGTTAAAAACGCTAATTGGACAAGAATATGCCTAGGGAGGACGAAAATGACCTATATATTAATTCAATGACACAAACAAAGTTATTGGATGCACAAGATTGGTTAAAAACCCTAATTGGACAAGAATAAGCCTAGGGAGGATGAATATTACCTAATTGATCATCCAATGACACAAACACACCTATTGGATGCACAAGATTGGTTAAAAACCCTAATTGGACAAGAATAAGCCTAGGGAGGAAGAAAATGACCTAATATATCATCCAATGACACAAACACACCTATTGGATGCACAAGATTGGTTTAAAACCCTAGTTGGACAAGAATATGCCTAGGGAGGACGAAAATGACCTAAATGTTAATCCAATGACACAAATGAACTTATTGGATGCACAAGATTGGTTAAAAACCCTAATTGGACAAGAATAAGCCTAGGAATGACGAAAATAACCTAATTGATCATCCAATGACACAAACACACCTATTGGATGCACAAGATTGATTAAAACCCCTAATTGGACAAGAATATGCCTAGGGAGGACGAAAATGACCTATATATTAATTCAATGACACAAACAAAGTTATTGGATGCACAAGATTGGTTAAAAACCCTAATTGGACAAGAATAAGTCTAGGGAGGACGAAAATTACCTAATTGATCATCCAATGACACAAACACACCTATTGGAGGCACAAGATTGGTTAAAAACCCTAATTGGACAAGAATAAGCCTAGGGATGAAGAAAATGACCTAATTGATCATCCAATGACACAAACACACCTATTGGATGCACAAGATTGGTTAAAAACCTTAATTGGACAAGAATAAGCCTAGGGAGGACGAAAATGACCTAATTGATCATCCAATGACACAAACACACCTATTGGATGCACAAGATTGGTTAAAAACCCTAATTGGACAAGAATAAGCCTAGGAAGGACGAAAATGACCTAATTGTTCATCCAATGACACAAATGAACTTATTGGATGCACAAGATTAGTTAAAAACCCTAATTGGACAAGAATAAGCCTAGGGAGGACGAAAATGACCTAATTGATCATCCAATGACACAAACACACCTATTGGATGCACAAGATTGGTTAAAAACCCTAATTGGACAAGAATAAGCCTAGGGAGGACGAAAATGACCTAATTGATCATCCAATGACACAAACACACCTATTGGATGCACAAGATTGGTTAAAAACCCTAATTGGACAAGAATATGCCTAGGGAGGACGAAAATGACCTGAATATTAATTCAATGACATAAACAAACTTGTTGGATGCACAAGATTGGTTAAAAACCCTAATTGGACAAGAATAAGCCTAGGGAGGACGAAAATGACCTAATTGATCATCCAATGATACAAACACACCTATTGGATGCACAAGATTGGTTAAAAACCCTAATTGGACAAGAATATGCCTAGGGAGGACGAAAATGACCTAAATGTTAATCTAATGACACAAATGAACTTATTAGATGTACAAGATTGGTTAAAAACCCTAATTGGACAAGAATAAGCCTAGGGAGGACGAAAATGACCTAATTGATCATCCAATGATACAAACACACCTATTGGATGCACAAGATTGGTTAAAAACCCTAATTGGACAAGAATAAACCTAGGGAGGACGAAAATGACCTAATTGATCATCCAATGACACAAACACACCTATTGGATGCACAAGATTGGTTAAAAACCCTAATTGGACAAGAATAAGCCTAGGGAGGAAGAAAATGACCTAATATATCATCCAATGACACAAACACACCTATTGGATGCACAAGATTGGTTTAAAACCCTAGTTGGACAAGAATATGCCTAGGGAGGACGAAAATGACCTAAATGTTAATCCAATGACACAAATGAACTTATTGGATACACAAGATTGGTTAAAAACCCTAATTGGACAAGAATAAGCCTAGGAATGACGAAAATAACCTAATTGATCATCCAATGACACAAACACACCTATTGGATGCACAAGATTGGTTAAAAACCCTAATTGGACAAGAATATGCCTAGGGAGGACGAAAATGACCTATATATTAATTCAATGACACAAACAAAGTTATTGGATGCACAAGATTGGTTAAAAACCCTAATTGGACAAGAATAAGCCTAGGGAGGATGAAAATTACCTAATTGATCATCCAATGACACAAACACACCTATTGGATGCACAAGATTGGTTAAAAACCCTAATTGGACAAGAATAAGCCTAGGGAGGAAGAAAATGACCTAATATATCATCCAATGACACAAACACACCTATTGGATGCACAAGATTGGTTTAAAACCCTAGTTGGACAAGAATATGCCTAGGGAGGACGAAAATGACCTAAATGTTAATCCAATGACACAAACGAACTTATTGGATGCACAAGATTGGTTAAAAACCCTAATTGGACAAGAATAAGCCTAGGAATGACGAAAATAACCTAATTGATCATCCAATGACACAAACACACCTATTGGATGCACAAGATTGGTTAAAACCCCTTATTGGACAAGAATATGCCTAGGGAGGACGAAAATGACCTATATATTAATTCAATGACACAAACAAAGTTATTGGATGCACAAGATTGGTTAAAAACCCTAATTGGACAAGAATAATTCTAGGGAGGACGAAAATTACCTAATTGATCATCCAATGACACAAACACACCTATTGGAGGCACAAGATTGGTTAAAAACCCTAATTGGACAAGAAAAAGCCTAGGGATGAAGAAAATGACCTAATTGATCATCCAAAGACACAAACACACCTATTGGATGCACAAGATTGGTTAAAAACCTTAATTGGACAAGAATAAGCCAAGGGAGGACGAAAATGACCTAATTGATCATCCAATGACACAAACACACCTATTGGATGCACAAGATTGGTTAAAAACCCTAATTGGACAAGAATAAGCCTAGGAAGGACGAAAATGACCTAATTGATCATCCAATGACACAAACACACCTATTGGATGCACAAGATTGGTTAAAAACCCTAATTGGACAAGAATATGCCTAGGGAGGACGAAAATGACCTAAATATTAATTCAATGACACAAACAAAGTTATTGGATGCACAAGATTGGTTTAAAAACCCTAATTGGACAACAATAAGCCTAGGGAGGAAGAAAATGACCTAATTTATCATCCAATGACACAAACACACCTATTGGATGCACAAGATTGGTTAAAAACCCTAATTGGACAAGAATAAGCCTAGGGAGGAAGAAAATGACCTAATATATCATCCAATGACACAAACACACCTATTCGATGCACAAGATTGGGTAAAAACCCTAATTGGACAAGAATAAGCCTAGGGAGGAAGAAAATGACCTAATTGATCATCCAATGACACAAACACACCTATTGGATGCCCAAGATTGGTTTAAAACCCTAGTTGGACAAGAATATGCCTAGGGAGGACGAAAATGACCTAATTGATCATCCAATGACACAAATGAACTTATTGGATGCACAACATTGGTTAAAAACCCTAATTGGACAAGAATATGGCTAGGGAGGACGAAAATGACCTAAATATTAATTCAATGACACAAACAAAGTTATTGGATGCACAAGATTGGTTAAAAACCCTAATTGGACAAGAATAAGCCTCGGGAGGACGAAAATGACCTTATTGATCATCCAATGACACAAACACACCTATTGGATGCACAAGATTGGTTAAAAACCCTAATTGGACAAGAATAAGCCTAGGGAGGACGAAAATGACCTAATTGATCATCCAATGACACAAACACACCTATTGGATGCATAAGATTGGTTAAAAACCCTAATTGGACAAGAATAAGCCTAGGAAGGACGAAAATGACCTAATTGATCATCCAATGACACGAACACACCTATTGGATGCACAAGATTGGTTAAAAACCCTAATTGGACAAGAATATGCCTAGGGAGGACGAAAATGACCTAAATATTAATTCAATGACACAAACAAAGTTATTGGATGCACAAGATTGGTTTAAAAACCCTAATTGGACAAGAATAAGCCTAGGGAAGACGAAAATGACCTAATTGATCATCCAATGACACAAACACACCTATTGGATGCACAAAATTGGTTAAAAACCCTAATTGGACAAGAATATGCCTAGGGAGGAAGAAAATGACCTAATATATCATCCAATGACACAAACACACCAATTCGATGCACAAGATTGGTTAAAAACCCTAATTGGACAAGAATAATCCTAGGGAGGACGAAAATGACCTAATTGATCATCCAATGACACAAACACAATTATTGGATGCACAAGATTGGTTAAAAACCCTAATTTGACAAGAATAAGCCTAGGGAGGACGAAAATGACCTAATTGATCATCCAATGACACAAACACACCTATTGGTTGCACAAGATTGGTTTAAAACCCTAGTTGGACAAGAATATGCGTAGGGAGGACGAAAATGACCTAATTGATCATCCAATGACACAAATGAACTTATTGGATGCACAAGATTGGTTAAAAACCCTAATTGGAGCAGAATAAGCCTAGGGAGGACGAAAATGACCTAATTGATCATCCAATGACACAAACACACCTATTGGATGCACAAGATTGGTTAAAAATGCTAATTGGACAAGAATAAGCCTAGGGAGGACGAAAATGACCTAATTGATCATCCAATGACACAAACACACCTATTGGATGCACAAGATTGGTTAAAAACCCTAATTGGACAACAATAAGCCTGGGGAGGAAGAAAATGACCTAATTGATCATCCAATGACACAAACACACCTATTGGATGCCCAAGATTGGTTTAAAACCCTAGTTGGACAAGAATATGCCTAGGGAGGACGAAAATGACCTAATTGATCATCCAATGACACAAATGAACTTATTGGATGCACAACATTGGTTAAAAACCCTAATTGGACAAGAATATGCCAAGGGAGGACGAAAATGACCTAACTATTAATTCAATGACACAAACAAAGTTATTGGATGCACAAGATTGGTTAAAAACCCTAATTGGACAAGAATAAGCCTCGGGAGGACGAAAATGACCTAATTGATCATCCAATGACACAAACACACCTATTGGATGCACAAGATTGGTTAAAAACCCTAATTGGACAAGAATAAGCCTAGGGAGAACGAAAATGACCTAATTGATCATCCAATGACACAAACACAACTATTGGATGCACAAGATTGGTTAAAAACCCTAATTGGACAAGAATAAGCCTAGGGAGGACGAAAATGACCTAATTGATCATCCAATGACACAAACACACCTATTGGATGCACAAGATTGGTTTAAAACCCTAGTTGGACAAGAATATGCCTAGGGAGGACGAAAATGACCTAATTGTTCATCCAATGACACAAACACACCTATTGGATGCACAAGATTGGTTAAAAACCCTAATTGGACAAGAATAAGCCTAGGGAGGACGAAAATGACCTAATTGATCATCCAATGACACAAACACACCTATTGGATGCACAAGATTGGTTAAAAACCCTAATTGGACAAGAATATGCCTAGGGAGGACGAAAATGACCTAAATATTAATTCAATGACACAAACAAAGTTATTGGATGCACAAGATTGGTTAAAAACCCTAATTGGACAAGAATAAGCCTAGGAATGACGAAAATGGCCTAATTGATCATCCAATGACACAAACACACCTATTGGATGCACAAGATTGGTTAAAAACCCTAATTGGACAAGAATATGCCTAGGGAGGACGAAAATGACCTAAATATTAATTCAATGACACAAACACACCTATTGGATGCACAAGATTGGTTAAAAACCCTAATTGGACAAGAATAAGCCTAGGGAGGACGAAAATGACCTAATTGATCATCCAATGACACAAACACACCTATTGGATGCACAAGATTGGTTAAAAACCCTAATTAGACAAGAATATGCCTAGGGAGGACGAAAACGACCTAATTGATCATCCAATGACACAAACACACCTATTGGATGCACAAGATTGGTTAAAAACCCTAATTGGACAAGAATAAGCCTAGGGAGGACGAAAATGACCTAATTGATCATCCAATGACACAAACACACCTATTGGATGCACAAGATTGGTTAAAAACCCTAATTGGACAAGAATATGCCAAGGGAGGACGAAAATGACCTAAATATTAATTCAATGACATAAAGAAACTTTTTGGATGCACAAGATTGGTTAAAAACCCTAATTGGACCAGAATAAGCCTAGGGAGGACGAAAATGACCTAATTGATCATCCAATGACATAAACAAAGTTATTGGATGCACAAGATTGGTTAAAAACCCTAATTGGACAAGAATAAGCCTAGGGAGGAAGAAAATGACCTAATTGATCATCCAATGACACAAACACACCTATTGGATGCACAAGATTGGTTAAAAACCCTAATTGGACAAGAATAAGCCTAGGGAGGACGAAAATGACCTAATTGATCATCCAATGACACAAACACACCTATTGGATGCACAAGATTGGTTAAAAACCCTAATTGGACAAGAATATGCCTAGGGAGGATGAAAATGACCTAATTGATCATCCAATGACACAAACACACCTATTGGATGCACAAGATTGGTTAAAAACCCTAATTGGACAAGAATATGCTTAGGGAGGACGAAAATGACCTAAATATTAATTTAATGACACAAACAAACTTATTGGATGCACAAGATTGGTTAAAAACCCTAATTGGACAAGAATAAGCCTAGGGAGGACGAAAATGACCTAATTGATCATCCAATGACACAAACACACCTATTGGATGCACAAGATTGGTTAAAAACCCTAATTGGACAAGAATAAGCCTAGGGAGGACGAAAATGACCTAATTGATCATCCAATGACACAAACACACCTATTGGATGCACAAGATTGGTTAAAAACCCTAATTGGACAAGAATAAGCCTAGGGAGGACGAAAATGACCTAAATGTTAATCCAATGACACAACTCAACTTATTGGATGCACATGATTGGTTAATAACCCTAAATGGACAAGAATATGCCTAGGGAGGAAGAAAATGACCAAAATATTAATTTAATGACACAAACAAAGTTATTGGATGCACAAGATTGGTTAAAAACCCTAATTGTACAAGAATAAGCCTAGGGAGGACGTAAATGACCTAATTGATCATCCAATGACACAAACACACCTATTGGATGCACAAGATTGGTTAAAAACCCTAATTGGACAAGAATAAGCCTAGGGAGGAAGAAAATGACTTAAATATTAATTTAATGACACAAACAAACTTATCGGATGCACAAGATTGGTTAAAAACCCTAATTGGACAAGAATAAGCCTAGGGAGGACAAAAATGACCTAATTGATCATCCAATGACACAAACACACCTATTGGATGCACAAGATTGGTTAAAAACCCTAATTGGACAATAATAAGCCTAGGGAGGACGAAAATGACCTAATTGATCATCTAATGACACAAACACACCTATTGGATGCACAAGATTGGTTAAAAACCCTAGTTGGATAAGAACATGCCTAGGGAGGACGAAAATGACCTAATTGATCATCCAATGACACTAATGAACTTATTGGATGCACAAGATTGGTTAAAAACCCTAATTGGACAAGAATAAGCCTAAGGAGGACGAAAATGACCTCATTGATCATCCAATGACACAAACACACCTATTGGATGCACAAGATTGGTTAAAAACCCTAACTGGACAAGAATATGCCTAGGGAGGATGAAAATGACCTAATTGATCATCCAATGACACAAACACACCTATTGGATGCACAAGATTGGTTAAAAACCATAATTGGACAAGAATATGCCTTGGGAGGACGAATATGACCTAAATGTTAATCCAATAACACAAATGAACTTATTGGATGCACAAGATTGGTTAAAAACCCTAATTGGACAAGAATAAGCCTAGGGAGGACAAAAATGACCTAATTGATCATCCAATGACACAAACACACCTATTGGATGCACAAGATTGGTTAAAAACCCTAATTGGACAAGAATAAGCCTAGGGAGGACGAAAATGACCTAATTGATCATCCAATGACACAAACACACCTATTGGATGCACAAGATTGGTTAAAAACCCTAATTGGACAAGAATAAGCCTCGGGAGGACGAAAATGACCTAATTGATCATCCAATGGCACAAACACACCTATTGGATGCACAAGATTGGTTTAAAACCCTAATTGGACAAGAATAAGCCTAGGGAGGACGAAAATGACCTAATTGATCATCCAATGACACAAACACACCTATTGGAGGCATAAGATTGGTTAAAAACCCTATTTGGACAAGAATAAGCCTAGGGAGGACGAAAATGACCTAAATATTAATTCAATGACACAAACAAAC
>JBBPBR010000955.1:103759-179442 GCA_037974775.1 Cicer pinnatifidum
GGGAGGACGAAAATGACCTAATTGATCATCCAATGGCACAAACACACCTATTGGATGCACAAGATTGGTTTAAAACCCTAATTGGACAAGAATAAGCCTAGGGAGGACGAAAATGACCTAATTGATCATCCAATGACACAAACACACCTATTGGAGGCATAAGATTGGTTAAAAACCCTATTTGGACAAGAATAAGCCTAGGGAGGACGAAAATGACCTAAATATTAATTCAATGACACAAACAAACTTATTGGATGCACAAGATTGGTTAAAAACCCTAATTGGACAAGAATATGCCTAGGGAGGACGAAAATGACCTAAATGTTAATCCAATGACACAAATGAACTTATTGGATGCACAAGATTGGTTAAAAACCCTAATTGGACAAGAATAAGCCTAGGGAGGACGAAAATGACCTAATTGATCATCCAATGACACAAACACACCTATTGGATGCACAAGATTGGTTAAAAACCCTAACTGGACAAGAATATGCCTAGGGAGGACGAAAATGACCTAATTGATCATCCAATGACACTAATGAACTTATTGGATGCACAAGATTGGTTAAAAACCCTAATTGGACAAGAATAAGCTTAGGGAGGACGAAAATGACCTAATTGAATATCCAATGACACAAACACACCTATTGGATGCACAAGATTGGTTAAAAACCCTAACTAAACAAGAATATGCCTAGGGAGGACGAAAATGATCTAATTGATCATCCAATGACACAAACACACCTATTGGATGCACAAGATTGGTTAAAAACCATAATTGGACAAGAATATGCCTAGGGAGGACGAATATGACCTAAATGTTAATCCAATAACACAAATGAACTTATTGGATGCACAAGATTGGTTAAAAACCCTAATTGGACAAGAATAAGCCTAGGGAGGACAAAAATGACCTAATTGATCATCCAATGACACAAACACACCTATTGGATGCACAAGATTGGTTAAAAACCCTAATAGGACAAGAATAAGCCAAGGGAGGACGAAAATGACCTAATTGATCATCCAATGACACAAACACACCTATTGGATGCACAAGATTGGTTAAAAACCCTAATTGGACAAGAATAAGCCTAGGGAGGACGAAAATGACCTAATTGATCATCCAATGACACAAACACACCTATTGGATGCACAAGATTGGTTAAAAACCATAATTCGACAAGAATATGCCTAGGGAGGACGAATATGACCTAAATGTTAATCCAATAACACAAATGAACTTATTGGATGCACAAGATTGGTTAAAAACCCTAATTGGACAAGAATAAGCCTAGGGAGGACAAAAATGACCTAATTGATCATCCAATGACACAAACACACCTATTGGATGCACAAGATTGGTTAAAAACCATAGTTGGACAAGAATAAGCCTAGGGAGGACGAAAATGACCTAATTGATCATCCAATGACACAAATGAACTTATTGGATGCACAAGATTGGTTAAAAACACTAATTGGACAAAAATAAGCCTATGGAGGACAAAAATGACCTAATTGATCATCCAATGACACAAACACACCTATTGGATGCACAAGATTGGTTAAAAACCCTAATTGGACAAGAATAAGCCTAGGGAGGACGAAAATGACCTAATTGATCATCCAATGACACAAACACACCTATTGGATGCACAAGATTGGTTAAAAACCCTAATTGGACAAGAATAAGCCTAGGGAGGACAAAAATGACCTAATTGATTATCCAATGACACAAACACACCTATTGGATGCACAAGATTGGTTAAAAACCGTAATTGGACAAGAATAAGCCTACGTAGGACGAAAATGACCTAATTGATCATCCAATGACACAAACACACCTATTGGATGCACAAGATTGGTTAGAAACCCTAATTGGACAAGAATAAGCCTAGGGAGGACGAAAATGACCTAATTGATCATCCAATGACACAAACACACCTATTGGATGCACAAGATTGGTTAAAAACCCTAATTGGACAAGAATATGCCTAGGGAGGACGAAAATGACCTAAATATTAATTCAATGACACAAACAAAGTTATTGGAAGCACAAGATTGGTTAAAAACCCTAATTGGACAAGAATATGCCTAGGGAGGACGAATGTGACCTAAATGTTAATCCAATAACACAAATGAACTTATTGGATGCACAAGATTGGTTAAAAACCCTAATTGGACAAGAATATGCCTAGGGATGACGGATATGACCTAAATGTTAATCCAATGACACAAATGAACTTATTGGATGCACAAGATTGGTTAAAAACCCTAATTGGACAAGAATAAGCCTAGGGAGGACGAAAATGACCTAATTGATCATCCAATGACACAAACACACCTATGGGATGCACAAGATTGGTTAAAAACCCTAATTGGACAAGAATATGCCTAGGGATGACGAAAATGACGTAAATATTAATTCAATGACACAAACAAACTTATTGGATGCACAAGATTGGTTAAAAACCCTAATTGGACAAGAATAAGCCTAGGGAGGACGAAAATGACCTAATTGATCATCCAATGACACAAACACACCTATTGGATGCACAAGATTGGTTAAAAACCCTAGTTGAACAAGAATAAGCCTAGGGAGGACGAAAATGACCTAATTGATCATCCAATGACACAAATGAACTTATTGGATGCACAAGATTGGTTAAAAACCCTAATTGGACAAGAATAAGCCTAGGGAGGACGAAAATGACCTAATTGATCATCCAATGACACAAACACACCTATTGGATGCACAAGATTGGTTAAAAACCCTAACTGGACAAGAATATGCCTAGGGAGGACGAAAATGACCTAAATGTTAATCCAATGACACAAATGAACTTATTGGATGCACAAGATTGGTTAAAAACCCTAATTGGACAAGAATAAGCCTAGGGAGGACGAAAATGACCTAATTGATCATCCAATGACACAAACACACCTATTGGATGCACAAGATTGGTTAAAAACCCAAATTGCACAAGAATATGCCTAGGGAGGAGGAAAGTGACCTAATTGATCATTCAATGACGCAAACACACCTATTGGATGCACAAGATTGGTTAAAAACCCTAATTCGACTAGAATATGCCTAGGGAGGACGAAAATGACCTAAATGTTAATCCAATGACACAAATGAACTTATTGGATGCACAAGATTGGTTAAAAACCCTAATTGGACAAGAATAAGCCTAGGGAGGACGAAAATGACCTAATTGATCATCCAATGACACAAACACACCTATTGGATGCACAAGATTGGTTAAAAACCCTAATTGGACAAGAATATCCCTAGGCAGGACGAAAATGACCTAAATATTAATTCAATGACACAAACAAAGTAATTGGATGCACAAGATTGGTTAAAAACCCAAATTGGACAAGAATATGCCTAGAGAGGACGAATATGACCTAAATGTTAATCCAATAACACAAATGAACTTATTGGATGCACAAGATTGGTTAAAAACGCTAATTGGACAAGAATATGCCTAGGGAGGACTGATATGACCTAAATGTTAATCCAATGACACAAATGAACTTATTGGATGCACAAGATTGGTTAAAAACCCTAATTGGACAAGAATAAGCCTAGGGAGGACGAAAATGACCTAATTGATCATCCAATGACACAAACACACCTATTGGATGCACAAGATTGGTTAAAAACCCTAATTGGACAAGAATATGCCTAGGGAGGACGAAAATGACCTAAATATTAATTCAATGACACAAACAAAGTTATTGGATGCACAAGATTGATTAAAAACCCTAATTTGACAAGAATAAGTCTAGGTAGGACGAAAATGACCTAATTGATCATCCAATGACACAAACACACCTATTGGATGCACAAGATTGGTTAAAAACCCTAATTGGACATGAATAAGCCTAGGGACGACGAAAACGACCTAATTGATCATCCATTGACACAAACACACCTATTGGATGAACAAGATTGGTTAAAAACCCTAATTGGACAAGAATAAGCCTAGGGAGGACGAAAATGACCTAATTGATCATCCAATGACACAAACACACCTATTGGATGCACAAGATTGGTTAAAAACCCTAATTGGACAAGAATATGCCTAGGGAGGACGAAAATGACCTAAATATTAATTCAATGACACAAACAAAGTTATTGGATGCACAAGATTGGTTAAAAACCCTAATTGGACAAGAATATGCATAGGGAAGACGAAAATGACCTAAATATTAATTCAATGACACAAACAAAGTTATTGGATGCACAAGATTGGTTAAAAATCCTAATTGCACAAGAATAACCCTAGGGAGGACGAAAATGACCTAATTGATCATCCAATGACACAAACACACCTATTGGATGCACAAGATTGGTTAAAAACCCTAATTGGACAAGAATAAGCCTAGGGAGGAAGAAAATGACCTAATATATCATCCAATGACACAAACACACCTATTGGATGCACAAGATTGGTTAAAAACCCTAATTGGACAAGAATAAGCCTAGGAAGGACGAAAATGACCTAATTGATCATCCAATGACACAAACACACCTATTGGATGCACAAGATTGGTTTAAAACCCTAGTTGGACAAGAATATGCCTAGGGAGGACGAAAATGACCTAAATGTTAATCCAATGACACAAATGAACTTATTGGATGCACAAGATTGGTTAAAAACCCTAATTGGACAAGAATAAGCCTAGGAATGACGAAAATAACCTAATTGATCATCCAATGACACAAACACACCTATTGGATGCACAAGATTGGTTAAAAACCTTAATTGGACAAGAATAAGCCTAGGGAGGACGAATATGACCTAATTGATCATCCAATGACACAAACACACCTATTGGATGCACAAGATTGGTTAAAAACCCTAATTGGACAAGAATAAGCCTAGGAAGGAGGAAAATGACCTAATTGATCATCCAATGACACAAACACACCTATTGGATGCACAAGATTGGTTAAAAACCCTAATTGGACAAGAATATGCCTAAGGAGGACGAAAATGACCTAAATATTAATTCAATGACACAAACAAAGTTATTGGATGCACAAGATTGGTTAAAAACCCTAATTGGACAAGAATAAGCCTAGGGAGGACGAAAATGACCTAATTGATCATCCAATGACACAAACACACCTATTGGATGCACAAGATTGGTTAAAAACCCTAATTGGACAAGAATAAGCCTAGGGAGGACGAAAACGACCTAATTGATCATCCAATGTCACAAACACACCTATTAGATGCACAAGATTGGTTTAAAACCCTAGTTGGACAAGAATATGCCTAGGGAGGACGAAAATGACCTAATTGATCATCCAATGACACAAATGAACTTATTGGATGCACAAGATTGGTTAAAAACCCTAATTGGACAAGAATATGCCTAGGGAGGACGAAAAAGACCAAAATGTTAATCCAATGACACAAATGAACTTATTGGATGCACAAGATTGGTTAAAAACCCTAATTGGACAAGAATAAGCCTAGGGAGGACGAAAATGACCTAAATGCTAATCCAATGACACAACTCAACTTATTGGATGCACAAGATTGGTTAAAAACCCTAATTGGGCAAGAATAAGCCTAGGGAGGGCGAAAATGACCAAATTGATCATCCATTGCCACAAACACACCTATTGGATGCACAAGATTGGTTAAAAACCCTAATTGGACAAGAATAAGCCTAGGGAGGACGAAAATGACCTAATTGATCATCCAATGACACAAACACACCTATTGGATGCACAAGATTGGTTAAAAACCCTAATTGGACAAGAATATGCCTAAGGAGGACGAAAATGACCTAAATATTAATTCAATGACACAAACAAAGTTATTGGATGCACAAGATTGGTTAATAACCCTAATTGGACAAGAATAAGCCTTGGGATGACGAAAATGACCTAATTGATCATCCAATGACACAAACACGCCTATTGGATGCACAAGATTGGTAAAAAACCCTAATTGGACAAGAATATGCCTAGGGACGACGAAATGACCTAAATATTAATTCAATGACACAAACAAAGTTATTGGATGCACAAGATTGGTTAAAAACCCTAATTGGACAAGAATAAGCCTAGGGAGGACGAAAATGACCTAATTGATCATCCAATGACACAAACACACCTATTGGATGCACAAGATTGGTTAAAAACCCTAATTGGACAAGAATATGCCTAAGGAGGACGAAAATGACCTAAATATTAATTCAATGACACAAACAAAGTTATTGGATGCACAAGATTGGTTAAAAACCTAATTCGACAAGAATAAGCCTAGGGAGGACGAAAATGACCTAATTGATCATCCAATGACACAAACACACATATTGGAAGCACAAGATTGGTTAAAAACCCTAATTGGACAAGAATATGCCTAGGGAGGACGAAAATGACCTAAATGTTAATCCAACGACACAAATGAACTTATTGGATGCACAAGATTGGTTAAAAACCCTAATTGGACAAGAATAAGCCTAGGGAGGACGAAAATGACCTAATTGATCATCCAATGACACAAACACACCTATTGGATGCACAAGATTGGTTAAAAACCCTAATTGGACAAGAATATCCCTAGGCAGGACGAAAATGACCTAAATATTAATTCAATGACACAAACAAAGTAATTGGATGCACAAGATTGGTTAAAAACCCAAATTGGACAAGAATATGCCTAGAGAGGACGAATATGACCTAAATGTTAATCCAATAACACAAATGAACTTATTGGATGCACAAGATTGGTTAAAAACGCTAATTGGACAAGAATATGCCTAGGGAGGACTGATATGACCTAAATGTTAATCCAATGACACAAATGAACTTATTGGATGCACAAGATTGGTTAAAAACCCTAATTGGACAAGAATAAGCCTAGGGAGGACGAAAATGACCTAATTGATCATCCAATGACACAAACACACCTATTGGATGCACAAGATTGGTTAAAAACCCTAATTGGACAAGAATATGCCTAAGGAGGACGAAAATGACCTAAATATTAATTCAATGACACAAACAAAGTTATTGGATGCACAAGATTGGTTAAAAATCCTAATTGGACAAGAATAATCCTAGGGATGACGAAAATGACCTAATTGATCATCCAATGACACAAACACACCTATTGGATGCACAAGATTGGTTAAAAACCCTAATTGGACAAGAATAAGCCTAGGGAGGACGAAAATGACCTAATTGATCATCCAATACCACAAACACACCTATTGGATGCACAAGATTGGTTAAAAACCCTAATTGGACAAGAATATGCCTAAGGAGGACGAAAATGACCTAAATGTTAATCCAATGACACAAATGAACTTATTGGATGCACAAGATTGGTTAAAAACCCTAATTGGACAAGAATAAGCCTAGGGAGGACGAAAATGACCTAATTGATCATCCAATGACACAAACACACCTATTGGATGCACAAGATTGGTTAAAAACCCTAATTGGACAAGAATAAGCCTAGGCAGGACGAAAATGACCTAATTGATCATCCAATGACACAAACACACCTATTGGATGCACAAGATTGGTTAAAAACCCTAACTGGACAAGAATATGCCTAGGGAGGACGAAAATGACCTAATTGATCATCCAATGACACAAACGAACTTATTGGATGCACAAGATTGGTTAAAAACCCTAATTGGACAAGAATAAGCCTAGGGAGGACGAAAATGACTTAATTGATCATCCAATGACACAAACACACCTATTGGATGCACAAGATTGGTTAAAAACCCTGATTGGACAAGAATAAGCCTAGGGAGGACGAAAATGACCTAATTGATCATCCAATGACACAAACACACCTATTGGAAGCACAAGATTGGTTAAAAACCCTAGTTGGACAAGAATATGCCTAGGGAGGACGAAAATGACCTAATTGATCATCCAAGGACACAAATGAACTGATTGGATGCACAAGATTGGTTAAAAACCCTAATTGGACAAGAATATGCCTAGAGAGGACGAAAATGACCTAAATATTAATTCAATGACACAAACAAAGTTATTGGATGCACAAGATTGGTTAAAAACCCTAATTGGACAAGAATAAGCCTAGGGAGGACGAAAATGACCTAATTGATCATCCAATGACACAAACACACCTATTGGATGCACAAGATTGGTTAAAAACCCTAATTGGACAAGAATATGCCTAGGGAGGACGAAAATGACCTAATTGATCATCCAACGACACTAATGCACTTATTGGATGCACAAGATTTGTTAAAAACACTAATTTGACAAGAATAAGCCTAGGGAGGACGAAAATGACCTATTTGATCATCCAATGACACAAACACACCTATTGGATGCACAAGATTGGTTAAAAACCCTAATTGGACAAGAATATGCCTAGGGAGGACGAAAATGACCTAATTGATCATCGAATGACACAAACACACCTATTGGATGCAAAAGTTTGGTTAAAAACCCTAATTGGACAAGAATATGCCTAGGGAGGACGAATATGACCTAAATGTTAATCCAATAACACAAATGAACTTATTGGATGCACAAGATTGGTTAACAACCCTAATTCGACAAGAATAAGCCTAGGGAGAACGAAAATGACCTAATTGATCATCCAATGACACAAACACACCTATTGGAAGCACAAGATTGGTTAAGAACCCTAATTGGACAAGAATAAGCCTAGGGAGGACGAAAATGACCTAATTGATCATCCAATGACACAAATGAACTTATTGGATGCACAAGATTGGTTAAAAACCCTAATTGGACAAGAATAAGCCTAGGGAGGACGAAAATGACCTAATTGATCATCCAATGACACAAACACACCTATTGGATGCACAAGATTGGTTTAAAACCCTAGTTGGACAAGAATATGCCTAGTAAGGACGAAAATGACCTAATTGATCATCCAATGACACAAATGAACTTATTGGATGCACAAGATTGGTTAAAAACCCTAATTGGACAAGAATAAGCCTAGGGAGGACGAAAATGACCTAATTGATCATCCAATGACACAAACACACCTATTGGATGCACAAGATTGGTTAAAAACCCTAATTGGACAAGAATAAGCCTAGGGAGGACGAAAATGACCTAATTGATCATCCAATGACACAAACACACCTATTGGATGCACAAGATTTGTTTAAAACCCTAGTTGGACAAGATTATGCCTAGGAAGGACGAAAATGACCTAATTGATCATCCAATGACACAAATGAACTTATTGGATGCACAAGATTGGTTAAAAACCCTAATTGGACAAGAATAAGCCTAGGGAGGACGAAAATGACCTAATTGATCATCCAATGACACAAACACACCTATTGGATGCACAAGATTGGTTAAAAACCCTAATTGGACAAGAATAAGCCTAGGGAGGACGAAAATGACCTAATTGATCATCCAATGACACAAACACACCTATTGGATGCAGAAGATTGGTTAAAAACCCTAATTGGACAAGAATATGCCTAAGGAGGACGAAAATGACCTAAATATTAATTCAATGACACAAACAAAGTTATTGGATGCACAAGATTGGTTAAAAACCCTAATTGGACAAGAATAAGCCTAGGGAGGACGAAAATGACCTAATTGATCATCCAATGACACAAACACACCTATTGGATGCACAAGATTGGTTAAAACCCTAATTGGACTAGAATAAGCCTAGGGAGGAAGAAAATGACCTAATTTATCATCCAAAGACACAAACACACCTATTGGATGGTCAAGATTGGTTAAAAACCCTAATTGGACAAGAATAAGCCTTGGGAGGAAGAAAATGACCTAATTGATCATCCAATGACACAAACACACCTATTGGATGCCCAAGATTGGTTTAAAACCCTAGTTGGACAAGAATATGCCTAGGGAGGACGAAAATGACCTAATTGATCATCCAATGACACAAATGAACTTATCGGATGCACAACATATGTTAAAAACCCTAATTGGACAAGAATAAGCCTAGGGAGGACAGAAATGACCTAATTGATCATCCAATGACACAAACACACCTATTGGATGCCCAAGATTGGTTTAAAACACTAGTTGGACAAGAATATGCCTAGGGAGGACGAAAATGACCTATATATTAATTCAATGAGACAAACAAAGTTATTGGATGCACAAGATTGGTTAAAAACCCTAATTGGACAAGAATAAGCCTAGGGAGGACGAAAATTACCTAATTGATCATCCAATGATACAAACACACCTATTGGATGCAGAAGATTGGTTAAAAACCCTAATTGGACAAGAATAAGCCTAGGGAGGAAGAAAATGACCTAATATATCATCCAATGACACAAACACACCTATTGGATGCACAAGATTGGTTAAAAACCCTAATTGGACAAGAATAAGCCTAGGGAGGACGAAAATGACCTAATTGATCATCCAATGACACAAACACACCTATTGGATGCACAAGATTGGTTAAAAACCTTAATTGGACAAGAATAAGCCTAGGGAGGACGAAAATGACCTAACTGATTATCCAATGACACAAACACACCTATTGAATGCACAAGATTGGTTAAAAACCCTAATTGGACAAGAATAAGCCTAGGGAGGACGAAAATGACCTAAATGTTAATCCAATGACACAACTCAACTTATTGGATGCACAAGATTGGTTAAAAACCCTAATTGGACTAGAATATGCCTAGGGAGGACGAAAATGACCTAAATGTTAATCCAATGACACAAATGAACTTATTGGATGCACAAGATTGGTTAAATACCCTAATTGGACAAGAATAAGCCTAGGGAGGACGAAAATTACCTAATTGATCATCCAATGACACAAACACACCTATTGGATGCACAAGATTGGTTAAAAACCCTAATTGGACAAGAATATGCCTAGGGAGGACGAAAATGACCTAATTGATCATCCAATGACACAAACACACCTATTGGATGCACAAGATTGGTTAAAAACCCTAATTGGACAAGAATAAGCCTAGGGAGGACGAAAATGACCTAAATGTTAATCCAATGACACAACTCAATTTATTGGATGCACAAGATTGGTTAAAAACCCTAATTGGACAAGAATAAGCCTAGGAAGGACGAAAATGACCTAATTGATCATCCAATGACACAAACACACCTATTGGATGCACAAGATTGGTTAAAAACCCTAATTGGACAAGAATATGCCTAGGGAGGACGAAAATGACCTAATTGATCATCCAATGACACAAACACACCTATTGGATGCACAAGATTGGTTAAAAACCCTAATTGGACAAGAATATGCCTAGGGAGGACGAAAATGACCTAAATATTAATTCAATTACACAAACAAAGTTATTGGATGCACAAGATTGGTTAAAAACCCTAATTTGACAAGAATAGGCCTAGGGAGGACGTAAATGACCTAATTGATCATCCAATGACACAAACACACCTATTGGATGCACAAGATTGGTTAAAAACCCTAATTGGACAAGAATATGCCTAGGGAGGACGAAAATGACCTAATTGATCATCCAATGACACAAACACACCTATTGGATGCACAAGATTGGTTAAAAACCCTAATTGGACAAGAATATGCCTAGGGAGGACGAAAATGACCTAATTGATCATCCAATGACACAAACACACCTATTGGATGCACAAGATTGGTTAAAAACCCTAATTGGACAAAAATAAGCGTAGGGAGAACGAAAATGACCTAAATATTAATCCAATGACACAACTCAACTTATTGGATGCACAAGATTGGTTAAAAACCCTAATTGGACAAGAATAAGCCTAGGGAGGACGAAAATGACCTAATTGATCATCCAATGACACAAACACACCTATTGGATGCACAAGATTGGTTAAAAACCCTAATTGGACAAGAATATGCCTAGGGAGGACGAAAATGACCTAATTGATCATCCAATGACACAAACACACCTATTGGATGCACAAGATTGGTTAAAAACCCTAATTGGACAAGAATATGCCTGGGGAGGACGAAAATGGCCTAATTGATCATCCAATTACACAAACACACCTATTGGATGCACAAGATTGGTTAAAAACCCTAATTGGACAAGAATAAGCCTAGGGAGGACGAAAATGACCTAATTGATCATCCAATGACACAAACACACCTATTAGATGCACAAGATTAGTTAAAAACCCTAATTGGACAAGAATAAGCCTAGGGAGGACGAAAATGACCTAATTGATCATCCAATGACCCAAACACACCTATTGGATGGACAAGATTGGTTAAAAACCCTAATTGGACAAGAATATGCCTAGGGAGGACGAAAATGACCTAATTGATCATCCAATGACACAAACACACCTATTGGATGCACAAGATTGGTTAAAAACCCTAATTGGACAAGAATATGCCTAGGGAGGACGAAAATGACCTAAATATTAATTCAATGATACAAACAAACTTATTGGATGCACAAGATTGTTTAAAAACCCTAATTGGACAAGAATAAGCCTAGGGACGACGAAAATGACCTAATTGATCATCCAATGACACAAACACACCTATTAGATGCACAAGATTGGTTAAAAACCCTAATTGGACAAGAATAAGCCTAGGGAGGACGAAAATGACCAAAATGTTAATCCAATGACACAACTCAACTTATTGGATGCACAAGATTGGTTAAAAACCCTAATTGGACAAGAATAAGCCTAGGGAGGACGAAAATGACCTAATTGATCATCCAATGACACAAACACACCTATTGGATGCACAAGATTGGTTAAAAACCCTAATTGGACAACAATAAGCCTGGGGAGGACGAAAATGACCTAATTGATCATCCAATGACACAAACACACCTATTGGATGCACAAGATTGGTTAAAAACCCTAATTGGACAAGAATATGCCTAGGGAGGACGAAAATGACCTAAATATTAATTCAATGACACAAAAAAAGTTATTGGATGCACAAGATTGGTTAAAAACCCTAATTGGACAAGAATATGCCTAGGGAGGACGAAAATGACCTAATTGATCATCCAATGACACAAACACACCTATTGGATGCACAAGATTGGTTAAAAACCCTAATTGGACAAGAATATGCCTAGGGAGGACGAAAATGACCTAAATGTTAATCCAATGACACAAACGAACTTATTGGATGCACAAGATTGCTTAAAAACCCTAATTGGACAAGAATAAGCCTAGGGAGGACGAAAATGACCTAATTGATCATCCAATGACACAAACACACCTATTGGATGCACAAGATTGGTTAAAAACCTTAATTGGACAAGAATAAGCCTAGGGAGGATGAAAATGACCTAATTGATCATCCAATGACACAAACACACCTATTGGATGCAAAAGATTGGTTAAAAACCCTAATTGGACAAGAATATGCCTAGGGAGGACGAAAATGACCAAAATATTAATTGAATGACACAAACAAAGTTATTGGATGCACAAGATTGGTGAAAAACCCTAATTGGACAAGAATAAGCCTAGGGAGGACGAAAATGACCTAATTGATCATCCAATGACACAAACACACCTATTGGATGCACAAGATTGGTTAAAAACCCTAGTTGGACAAGAATAAGCCTAGGGAGGATGAAAATGACCTAATTGATCATCCAATGACACAAACACTCCTATTGGATGCACAAGATTGGTTAAAAACCCTAATTGGACAAGAATATGCCTAGGGAGGACGAAAATGACCTAAATTGATCATCCAATGACACAAACACACCTATTGGATGCACAAGATTGGTTAAAAACCCTAATTGGACAAGAATATGCCTAGGGAGGACGAAAATGACCTAAATGTTAATCTAATGACACATATGAACTTATTCGATGCACAAGATTGGTTAAAAACCCTAATTGGACAAGAATAATCCTAGGGAGGATCAAATTGACCTAATTGATCATCCAATGACACAAACACACCTATTGGATGCACAAGATTGGTTAAAAACCTAATTGGACAAGAATATGCCTAGGGAGGACGAAAAAGACCTAAATGTTAATCCAATGACACAAATGAACTTATTGGATGCACTAGATTGGTTAAAAACCCTAATTGGACAAGAATAAGCCTAGGAAGGACGAAAATGACCTAATTGATCATCCAATGACACAAACACACCTATTGGATGCACAAGATTGGTTAAAAACCCTAATTGGACAAGAATATGCCTAGGGAGGACGAAAATGACCTAAATATTAATTCAATGACATAAACAAACTTGTTGGATGCACAAGATTGGTTAAAAACCCTAATTGGACAAGAATCAGCCTAGGGAGGACGAAAATGACCTAATTGATCATCCAATGACACTAATGAACTTATTGGATGCACAAGATTGGTTAAAAACCCTAATTGGACAAGAATAAGCCTAGGGAGGACGAAAATGACCTAATTGATCATCCAATGACACAAACACACCTATTCGATGCACAAGATTGGTTAAAAACCCTAATTTGACAAGAATAAGCCTAGGGAGGACGAAAATGACATAATTTGTCATCCAATGACACAAACACACTTATTTGATGCGCAAGATTGGTTAAAAACCCTAATTGGACAAGAATATGCCTAGGGAGGACGAAAATGACCTAATTGATCATCCAATGACACAAACACACCTATTGGATGCACAAGATTGGTTAAAAACCCTAATTGGACAAGAATAAGCCTAGGGAGGACGAAAATGACCTAATTGATCATCCAATGACACAAACACACCTATTGGATGCACAAGATTGGTTAAAAACCTTAATTGGACAAGAATAAGCCTAGGGAGGACGAAAATGACCTAATTGATCATCAAATGACACAAACACACCTATTGGATGCACAAGATTGGTTAAAAACCCTAATTGGACAAGAATAAGCCTACGAAGGACGAAAATGACCTAATTGATCATCCAATGACACAAACACACCTATTGGATGCACAAGATTGGTTAAAAACCCTAATTTGACAAGAATAAGCCTAGGGAGGACGAAAATGACCTAAATATTAATTCAATGACACAAACAAAGTTATTGGATGCACAAGATTGGTTAAAAACCCTAATTGGACAAGAATAAGCCTAGGGAGGACGAAAATGACTTAATTGATCATCCAATGACACAAACACACCTATTGGACGCACAAGATTGGTTAAAAACCATAATTGGACAAGAATAAGCCTAGGGAGGAAGAAAATGACATAATTTATCATCCAATGACACAAACACACCTATTGGATGCCCAAGATTGGTTTAAAACCCTAGTTGGACAAGAATATGTCTAGGGAGGACGAAAATGACCTAATTATTCATCCAATGACACAAATTAACTTATTGGATGCACAACATTGGTTAAAAACCCTAATTGGACAAGAATAAGCCTAGGGAGGACGAAAATGACCTAATTGATCATCCAATGACACAAACACACCTATTGGATGCCCAAGATTGGTTTAAAACACTAGTTGGACAAGAATATGCCTAGGGAGGACGAAAATGACCTAATTGATCATCCAATGACACAAACACACCTATTGGATGCTCAAGATTGGTTAAAAACCCTAATTGGACAAGAATAAGCCTTGGGAGGAAGAAAATGACCTAATTGATCATCCAATGACACAAACACACCTATTGGATGCCCAAGATTGGTTTAAAACCCTAGTTGGACAAGAATATGCCTAGGGAGGACGAAAATGACCTAATTGATCATCCAATGACACAAATGAACTTATTGGATGCACAACATTGGTTAAAAACCCTAATTGGACAAGAATAAGCCTAGGGAGGACGAAAATGACCTAATTGATCATCCAATTACACAAACACAACTATTGGATGCACAAGATTGGTTAAAAACCCTAATTGGACAAGAATATGCCTAGGAAGGACGACAATGACCAAAATATTAATTCAATGACACAAACAAAGTTATTGGATGCACAAGATTGGTTAAAATCCCTAATTGGACAAGAATAAGACTAGGGAGGACGAAAATGACCTAATTGATCATCCAATGACACAAACACACCTATTGGGTGCACAAGATTGGTTGAAAACCCTAATTGGACAAGAATAAGCCTGGGGAGGAAGAAAATGACCTAATTGATCATCCAATGACACAAACACACCTATTGGATGCACAAGATTGGTTAAAAACCCTAATTGGACAAGAATATGCCCAGGGAGGACGAAAATGACCTAATTGATCATCTAATGACACAAACACACCTATTGGATGCACAAGATTGGTTAAAAACCCTAATTGGACAAGAATAAGCCTAGGGAGGACGAAAATGACCTAATTGATCATCCAATGACACAAACACACCTATTGGATGCACAAGATTGGTTAAAAACCCTAATTGGACGAGAATAAGCCTAGGGAGGATGAAAATTACCTAATTGATCATCCAATGACACAAACACACCTATTGGATGCACAAGATTGGTTAAAAACCCTAGTTGGACGAGAATAAGCCTAGGGAGGACGAAAATGACCTAATTGATCATCCAATGACACAAACAAGCCTATTGGATGCACAAGATTGGTTAAAAACCCTAATTGGACAAGAATAAGCCTAGGAAGGACGAAAATGACCTAATTGATCATCCAATGACACAAACACACCTATTGGATGCACAAGATTGGTTAAAAACCCTAATTGGACAAGAATATGCCTAGGGAGGACGAAAATGACCTAAATATTAATTCTATGACACAAACAAAGTTATTGGATGCACAAGATTGGTTAAAAACCCTAATTGGACAAGAATAAGCCTAGGGAGGACGAAAATGACCTAATTGATCATCCAATGACACAAACACACCTATTGGATGCACAAGATTGGTTAAAAACCCTAATTGGACAAGAATATGCCTAGGGAGGACGAAAATGACCTAAATATTAATTCAATGACACAAACAAACTTATTGGATGCACAAGATTTGTTAAAAACCCTAATTGGACAAGAATAAGCCTAGGGAGGACGAAAATGACCTAATTGATCATCCAATGACACAAACACACCTATTGGATGCACAAGAATGGTTAAAAACCCTAATTAGACAAGAATATGCCTAGGGTGGAGGAAAATGACCTAATTGATCATCCAATGACACAAACGCACTTATTGGAAGCACAAGATTGGTTAAAAACCCTAATTGGACAAGAATAAGCCTAGGGAGGACGAAAATGACCTAATTGATCATCCAATGACACAAACACATCTATTGGATGCACAAGTTTGGTTAAAAACCCTAATTGGACAAGAATAAGCCTAGGGAGGACGAAAATGACCTAATTGATCATCCAATGACACAAACACACCTATTGGATGCACAAGATTGGTTAAAAACACTAATTGGACAAGAATATGCCTAGGGAGGACTAAAATGACCTAAATGTAAATCCAATGACACAAATGAACTTATTGGATGCACAAGATTGGTTAAAAACCCTAATTGGACAAGAATAAGCCTAGGGAGGACGAAAATGACCTAAATGTTAATCTAATGACACAACTCAACTTATTGGATGCAGAAGATTGGTTAAAAACCCTAATTGGACAAGAATAAGCCTATGGAGGATGAAAATGACCTAATTGATCATCCAATGACACAAACACACCTATTGGATGTACAAGATTGGTTAAAAACCCTAATTGGACAAGAATATGCCTAGGGATGACGAAAATGACCTAAATGTTAATCCAATGACACAACTCAACTTATTGGATGCACAAGATTGGTTAAAAACCCTAATTGGACAAGAAAAAGCCTAGGGAGGACGAAAATGACCTAATTGATCATCCAATGACACAAACACACCTATTGGATGCACAAGATTGGTTAAAAACCCTAATTGGACAAGAATATGCCTAAGGAGGACGAAAATGACCTAAATATTAATTTAATGACACAAACAAAGTTATTGGATGCACAAGATTGGTTAAAAAACCTAATTGGACAAGAATAAGCCTAGGGAGGACGAAAATGACCTAATTGATCATCCAATGACACAAACACACCTATTGGATGCACAAGATTGGTTAAAAACCCTAATTGGACAAGAATATGCCTAGGGAGGACGAAAATGACCTAAATATTAATTCAATGACACAAACAAACTTATTGGATGCACAAGATTGGTTCAAAACCCTAATTGGACAAGAATAAGCCTAGGGAGGACGAAAATGACCTAAATGTTAAACCAATGACACAAACACACCTATTGGATGCACAAGATTGGTTAAAAACCCTAATTGGACAAGAATAAGCCTAGGGAGGACGAAAATGACCTAATTGATCATCCAATGACACAAACACACCTATTGGATGCACAAGATTGGTTAAAAACCCTAATTGGACAAGAATAAGCCTAGGGAGGACGAAAATGACCTAATTGATCATCCAATGACACAAACACACCTATTGGATGCACAAGATTGGTTAAAAACCTTAATTGGACAAGAATAAGCCTAGGGAGGATGAAAATGACCTAATTGATCATCCAATGACACAAACACACCTATTGGATGCACAAGATTGGTTTAAAACCCTAGTTGTACAAGAATATGCCTAGGGAGGACGAAAATGACCTAATTGATCATCCAATGACACAAATGAACTTATTGGATGCACAAGATTGGTTAAAAACCCTAATTGGAAAAGAATAAGCATAGAAAGGACGAAAATGACCTAATTGATCATCCAATGACACAAACACACCTATTGGATGCACAAGATTGGTTAAAAACCCTAATTGGACAAGAATATGCCTAGGGAGGACGAAAATGACCTAAATATTAATTCAATGACACAAGCAAAGTTATTGCATGCACAAGATTGGTTAAAAACCCTAATTTGACAAGAATAAGTCTAGGGAGGACGAAAATGACCTAATTGATCATCCAATGACACAAACACACCTATTGGAAGCACAAGATTGGTTAAAAACCCTAGTTGGACAAGAATATGCCTAGGGAGGACGAAAATGACCTAATTGATCATCCAATGACACAAATGAACTTATTGGATGCACAAGATTGGTTAAAAACCCTAATTGGACAAGAATAAGCATAGAAAGGACGAAAATGACCTAATTGATCATCCAATGACACAAACACACCTATTGGATGCACAAGATTGGTTAAAAACCCTAATTGGACAAGAATATGCCTATGGAGGACGAAAATGACATAAATGTTAATCCAATGACACAAATGAACTTATTAGATGCACAAGATTGGTTAAAAACCCTAATTGGACAAGAATAAGCCTAGGAAGGACGAAAATGACCTAATTGATCATCCAATGACACAAACACACCTATTGGATGCACAAGATTGGTTAAAAACCCTAATTGGACAAGAATATGCCTAGGGAGGACGAAAATGACCTAAATATTAATACAATGACACAAACAAACTTATCGGATGCACAAGATTGGTTAAAAACCCTAATTGGACAAGAATAAGCCTAGGGATGACGAAAATGACCTAATTGATCATCCAATGACACAAACACACCTATTGGATGCACAAGATTGGTTAAAAACCCTAATTGGACAAGAATATGCCTAGGGAGGACGAAAATGACCTAAATATTAATTCAATGAAACAAACAAACTTATTGGATGCACAAGATTAGTTAAAAACACTAATTGGACAAGAATATGCCTAAGGAGGACGAAAATGACCTAATTGATCATCCAATGACACAAACACACCTATTGGATGCACAAGATTGGTTAAAAACCCTAATTGGACAAGAATATGCCTAGGGAGGACGAAAATGACCTAATTGATCATCCAATGACACAAACACACCTATTGGATGCACAAGATTGGTTAAAAACCCTAATTGGACAAGAATAAGCCTAGGGAGGACGAAAATGACCTAAATGTTAATCCAATGACACAAATGAACTTATTGGATGCACAAGATTGGTTAAAAACCCTAATTGGACATGAATAAGCCTAGGGAGGACGAAAATGACCTAATTGATCATGCAATGACACAAATGAACTTATTGGATGCACAAGATTGGTTAAAAACCCTTATTGGACAAGATTAAGCCTAGGGAGGACGAAAATGACCTAAATATTAATTCAATGAAACAAACAAACTTATTGGATACACAAGATTGGTTAAAAACCCTAATTGGACAAGAATAAGCATAGGGAGGAAGAAAATGACCTAATTGATCATCCAATGACACAAACACACCTATTGGATGCACAAGATTGGTTAAAAACCCTAATTGGACAAGAATATGCCTAGGGAGGATGAAAATGACCTAAATGTTAATCCAATGACACAAAAGAACTTATTGGATGCACAAGATTGGTTAAAAACCCTAATTGGACAAGAATAAGCCTAGGGAGGACGAAAATGACCTAATTGATCATCCAATGACACAAACACACCTATTGGATGCACAAGATTGGTTAAAAACCCTAATTGGACAAGAATATGCCTAGGGAGGACGAAAATGACCTAAATATTAATTCAATGACATAAACAAACTTATTGGATGCACAAAATTGGTTAAAAACCCTAATTGGACAAGAATATGCCTAGGGAGGACGAAAATGACCTAATTGATCATCCAATGACACAAACACACCTATTGGATGCACAAGATTCGTTAAAAACCCTAATTGGACAAGAATATGCATTGGGAAGACGAAGATGACCTAATTGATCATCCAATGACACAAACACACCTATTGGATGCACAAGATTGGTTAAAAACCCTAATTGGACAAGAATATGCCTAGGGAGGACGAAAATGACCTAATTGATCATCCAATGACACAAACACACCTATTGGATGCACAAGATTGGTTAAATACCATAATTGGACAAGAATAAGCCTAGGGAGGACGAAAATGACCTAATTGATCATCCAATGACACAAACACACCTATTGGATGCACAAGATTGGTTAAAAACCCTAATTGGACAAGAATATGCCTAGGGAGGACGAAAATGACCTAAATATTAATTCAATGACACAAACAAAGTTATTGGATGCACAAGATTGGTTAAAAACGCTAATTGGACAAGAATAAGTCTAGGGAGGACGAAAAAGACCTAATTGATCATCCAATGACACAAATGAACTTATTGGATGCACAAGATTGGTTAAAAACCCTAATTGGACAAGAATAAGCCTAGGGAGGACGAAAATGACCTAATTGATCATCCAATGACACAAACACACCTATTGGATGCACAAGATTAGTTAAAAACCCTAAATGGACAAAAATAAGCCTAGGGAGGACGAAAATGACCTAATTGATCATCCAATGACACAAACACACCTATTGGATGCACAAGATTGGTTAAAAACCCTAATTGGACAAGAATAAGCCTAGGGAGGACGAAAATGACCTAATTGATCATCCAATGACACAAACACACCTGTTGGAGGCACAAGATTGGTTAAAAACCCTAATTGGACAAGAATATGCCTAGGGAGGACGAAAATGACCTAAATGTTAATCCAATGACACAAATGAACTTATTGGATGCACAAGATTGGTTAAAAACCCTAATTGGACAAGAATAAGCCTTGAGAGGACGAAAATGACCTAATTGATCATCCAATGACACAAACACACCTATTGGATGCACAAGATTGGTTAAAAACCCTAATTGGACAAGAATAAGCCTAGGGAGGACGAAAATGACCTAATTGATCATCCAATGACACAAAACACCTATTGGATGCACAAGATTGGTTAAAAATCCTAATTGGACAAGAATAAGCCTAGGGAGGATAAAAATGACCTAATTGATCATCCAATGACACAAACACACCTATTGGATGCACAAGATTGGTTAAAAACCCTAATTGGACAAGAATAAGCCTAGGGAGGACGAAAATGACCTAATTGATCATCCAATGACACAAACACACCTATTGGATGCACAAGATTGGTTAAAAACCCTAATTGGACAAGAATAAGCCTAGGGAGGACGAAAATGACCTAATTGATCATCCAATCACACAAACACACCTATTGGATGCACAAGATTGGTTAAAAACCATAGTTGGACATGAATATGCCTAGGGAGGATGAAAATGACCTAATTGATCATCCAATGACACAAATGAACTTATTGGATGCACAAGATTGGTTAAAAACACTAATTGGACAAAAATAAGCCTAGGGAGGACAAAAATGACCTAATTGATCATCCAATGACACAAACACACCTATTGGATGCACAAGATTGGTTAAAAACCCTAATTGGACAAGAATAAGCCTAGGGAGGACGAAAATGACCTAATTGATCATCCAATGACACAAACACACCTATTGGATGCACAAGATTGGTTAAAAACCCTAATTGGACAAGAATAAGCCTAGGGAGGACGAAAATGACCTAATTGATCATCCAATGACACAAACACACCTATTGGATGCACAAGATTGGTTAAAAACCCTAATTGGACAAGAATAAGCCTAGGGAGGACGAAAATGACCTAATTGATCATCCAATGACACAAACACATCTATTGGAAGCACAAGATTGGTTAGAAACCCTAGTTGGACAAGAATATGCCTAGGGAGGACGAAAATGACCTAATTGATCATCCAATGACACAAATGAACTTATTGGATGCACAAGATTGCTTAAAAACCCTAATTGGACAAAAATAAGCATAGAAAGGACGAAAATGACCTAATTGATCATCCAATGACACAAACACACCTATTGGATGCACAAGATTGGTTAAAAACCCTAATTGGACAAGAATAAGCCTAGGGAGGACGAAAATGACCTAATTGATCATCCAATGACACAAACACACCTATTGGATGCACAAGATTGGTTAAAAACCCTAATTGGACAAGAATAAGCCTAGGGAGGACGAAAATGACCTAATTGATCATCCAATGACACAAACACACCTATTGGATGCACAAGATTGGTTAAAAATCCTAGTTGGACAAGAATAAGCCTAGGGAGGACGAAAATGACCTAATTGATCATCCAATGACACAAACACACCTATTGGATGCACAAGATTGGTTAAAAACCCTAATTGGACAAGAATAAGCCTAGGGAGGACGAAAATGACCTAATTGATCATCCAATGACACAAACACACCTATTGGATGCACAAGATTGGTTAAAAACCCTAATTGGACAAGAATAAGCCTAGGGAGGACGAAAATGACCTAATTGATCATCCAATGACACAAACACACCTATTGGATGCACAAGATCGGTTAAAAACCCTAACTGGACAAGAATAAGCCTAGGGAGGACGAAAATGACCAAATTGATTATCCAATGACACAAACACACCTATTGGATGCACAAGATTGGTTAAAAACCCTAATTGGACAAGAATAAGCCTAGGGAGGACGAAAATGACCTAATTGATCATCCAACGACACAAACACACCTATTGGATGCACAAGATTGGTTAAAAACCCTAATTGGACAAGAATAAGCCTAGGGAGGACGAAAATGACCTAATTGATCATCCCATGACACTAACACACCTATTGGATGCACAAGATTGGTTAAAAACCCTAATTGGACAAGAATAAGCCTAGGGAGGACGAAAATGACCTAATTGATCATCCAATGACACAAATACACCTATTGGATGCACAAGTTTGGTTTAAAACCCTAGTTGGACAAGAATATGCCTAGGGAGGAAAAAAATGACCTAATTTATCATCCAATGACACAAATGAACTTATTGGATGCACAAGATTGGTTAAAAACCTAATTGGACAAGATTAAGCCTAGGGAGGACGAAAATGACCTAATTGATCATCCAATGACACAAACACACCTATTGCATGCACAAGATTGGTTAAAAACCCTAATTGGACAAGAATAAGCCTAGGGAGGACGAAAATTACCTAATTGATCATCCAATGACACAAACACGCCTATTGGATGCACAAGATTGGTTAAAAACCCTAATTGGACAAGAATAAGCCTAGGGAGGACGAAAATGACCTAATTGATCATCCAATGACACAAACACACCTATTGGATGCACAAGATTGGTTAAAAACCCTAATTGGACAAGAATAAGCCTAGGGAGGAAGAAAATGACCTAATTTGTCATCCAATGACACAAACACACCTATTGGATGCACAAGATTGGTTAAAAACCCTAATTGGACAAGAATAAGCCTAGGGAGGACGAAAATGACCTAATTGATCATCCAATGACACAAACACACCTATTGGATGCCCAAGATTGGTTTAAAACACTAGTTGGACAAGAATATGCCTAGGGAGGACGAAAATGACCTATATATTAATTCAATGACACAAACAAAGTTATTGGATGCACAAGATTGGTTAAAAACCCTAATTGGACAAGAATAAGCCTAGGGAGGACGAAAATTACCTAATTGATCATCTAATGACACAAACACACCTATTGGATGCACAAGATTGGTTAAAAACCCTAATTGGACAAGAATAAGCCTAGGGAGGAAGAAAATGACCTAATATATCATCCAATGACACAAACACACCTATTGGATGCACAAGATTGGTTAAAAACCCTAATTGGACAAGAATAAGCCTAGGGAGGACGAAAATGACCTAATTGATCATCCAATGACACAAACACACCTATTGGATGCACAAGATTGGTTAAAAACCTTAATTGGACAAGAATAAGCCTAGGGAGGACGAAAATGACCTATATATTAATTCAATGACACAAACAAAGTTATTGGATGCACAAGATTGGTTAAAAACCCTAATTGGACAACAATAAGCCTAGGGAGGACGAAAATAACCTAATTGATCATCCAATGACACAAACACACCTATTGGATGCACAAGATTGGTTAAAAACCCTAATTGGACAAGAATAAGCCTAGGGAGGAAGAAAATGACCTAATATATCATCCAATGACACAAACACACCTATTGGATGCACAAGATTGGTTAAAAACCCTAATTGGACAAGAATAAGCCTAGGGAGGACGAAAATGACCTAATTGATCATCCAATGACACAAACACACCTATTGGATGCACAAGATTGGTTAAAAACCTTAATTGGACAAGAATATGCCTAGGGAGGACGAAAATGACCTAAATGTTAATCCGATGACACAAATGAACTTTATTGGATGCACAAGATTGGTTAAAAACCCTAATTGGACAAGAATATGCCAAGGGAGGACGAAAATGACCAAAATGTTAATCCAATGACACAAATGAACTTATTGGATGCACAAGATTGGTTAAAAACCCTAATTGGACAAGAATAAGCCTAGGGAGGACGAAAATGACCTAATTGATCATCCAATGACACAAACACACCTATTGGATGCACAAGATTGGTTAAAAACCCTAATTGGACAAGAATAAGCCTAGGGAGGAAGAAAATGACCTAATTGATCATCCAATGACACAAACACACCTATTGGATGCACCAGATTGGTTAAAAACCTTAATTGGACAAGAATATGCCTAAGGAGGACGAAAATGACCTAAATGTTAATCCGATGACACAAATGAACTTTATTGGATGCACAATATTGGTTAAAAACCCTAATTGGACAAGAATAAGCCTAGGGAGGACGAAAATGACCTAATTGATCATCCAATGGCACAAACACACATATTGGATGCACAAGATTGGTTAAAAACCCTAATTGGACAAGAATATGCCTAGGGAGGACGAAAATGACCTAAATGTTAATCCAATGACACAAATGAACTTATTGGATGCACAAGATCGGTTAAAAACCCTAATAGGACAAGAATAAGCCTAGGGAGGACTAAAATGACCTAATTGATCATCCAATGACACAAACACACCTATTGGATGCACAAGATTTGTTAAAAACCCTAATTGGACAAGAATAAGCCTAGGGAGGACGAAAATGACCTAATTGATCATCCAATGACACAAACACACCTATCGGATGCACAAGATTGGTTAAAAACCCTAATTGGACAAGAATAAGCCTAGGGAGGACGAAAATGACCTAAATATTAATTCAATGACACAAACAAAGTTATTGGATGCACAAGATTGGTTAAAAACCCTAATTGGACAAGAATAAGCCTAGGGAGGACGAAAATGACTTAATTGATCATCCAATGACACAAACACACCTATTGGATGCACAAGATTGGTTAAAAACCCTAATTGGACAAGAATAAGCCTAGGGAGGAAGAAAATGACATAATTTATCATCCAATGACACAAACACACCTATTGGATGCTCAAGATTGGTTAAAAACCCTAATTGGACAAGAATAAGCCTTGGGAGGAAGAAAATGACCTAATTGATCATCCAATGACACAAACACACCTATTGGATGCCCAAGATTGGTTTAAAACCCTAGTTGGACAAGAATATGTCTAGGGAGGACGAAAATGACCTAATTATTCATCCAATGACACAAATTAACTTATTGGATGCACAACATTGGTTAAAAACCCTAATTGGACAAGAATAAGCCTAGGGAGGACGAAAATGACCTAATTGATCATCCAATGACACAAACACACCTATTGGATGCCCAAGATTGGTTTAAAACACTAGTTGGACAAGAATATGCCTAGGGAGGACGAAAATGACCTAATTGATCATCCAATGACACAAACACACCTATTGGATGCACAAGATTGGTTTAAAACCCTAATTGGACAAGAATAAGCCTAGGAAGGACGAAAATGACCTAATTGATCATCCAATGACACAAACACACCTATTGGATGCACAAGATTGGTTAAAAACCCTAATTGGACAAGAATATGCCTAGGGAGGACGAAAATGACCTAAATATTAATTCAATGACACAAACAAAGTTATTGGATTCACAAGATTGGTTTAAAACCCTAATTAGACAAGAATAAGCCTAGGGAGGACGAAAATGAGCTAATTGATCATCCAATGACACAAACACACCTATTGGATGCACAAGATTGGTTAAAACCCTAATTGGACAAGAATAAGCCTAGGGAGGAAGAAAATGACCTAATTTATCATCCAATGACACAAACACACCTATTGGATGCTCAAGATTGGTTAAAAACCCTAATTGGACAAGAATAAGCCTTGGGAGGAAGAAAATGACCTAATTGATCATCCAATGACACAAACACACCTATTGGATGCCCAAGATTGGTTTAAAACCCTAGTTGGACAAGAATATGCCTAGGGAGGACGAAAATGACCTAATTGATCATCCAATGACACAAATGAACTTATTGGATGCACAACATTGGTAAAAAACCCTAATTGGACAAGAATAAGCCTAGGGAGGACAGAAATGACCTAATTGATCATCCAATGACACAAACACACCTATTGGATGCCCAAGATTGGTTTAAAACACTAGTTGGACAAGAATATGCCTAGGGAGGACGAAAATGACCTATATATTAATTCAATGACACAAACAAAGTTATTGGATGCACAAGATTGGTTAAAAACCCTAATTGGACAAGAATAAGCCTAGGGAGGACGAAAATTACCTAATTGATCATCCAATGACACAAACACACCTATTGGATGCACAAGATTGGTTAAAACCCTAATTGGACAAGAATAAGCCTAGGGAGGAAGAAAATGACCTAATATATCATCCAATGACACAAACACACCTATTGGATGCACAAGATTGGTTAAAAACCCTAATTGGACAAGAATAAGCCTAGGGAGGACGAAAATGACCTAATTGATCATCCAATGACACAAACACACCTATTGGATGCACAAGATTGGTTAAAATCCCTAATTGGACAAGAATAAGCCTAGGGGGGACGAAAATGACCTAATTGATCATCCAATGACACAAACACACCTATTGGATGCTCAAGATTGGTATAAAACCCTAGTTGGACAAGAATATGCCTAGAGAGGACGAAAATGACCTAATTGATCATCCAATGACACAAATGAAATTATTGGATGCACAAGATTGGTTAAAAAACCCTAATTGGACAAGAATAAGCATAGGGAGGACGAAAATGACCTAATTGATCATCCAATGACACAAACACACCTATTGGATGCACAAGATTGGTTAAAAACCCTAATTGGACAAGAACATGCCTAGGGAGGACGAAAATGACCTAATTGATCATCGAATGACACAAACACACCTATTGGATGCACAAGATTGGTTAAAAACCCTAATTGGACAAGAATAAGCCTAGGGAGGACGAAAATGACCTAACTGATCATCCAATGACACAAACTCACCTATTGGATGCACAAGATTGGTTTAAAACCCTAGTTGGACAAGAATATGCCTAGGGAGGACGAAAATGACCTAATTGATCATCCAATGACACAAATGAACTTATTGGATGCACAAGATTGGTTAAAAACCCTAATTGGACAAGAATAAGCGTAGAGAGGACGAAAATGACCTAATTGATCATCCAATGACACAAACACACCTATTGGATGCACAAGATTGGTTAAAAACCCTAATTGGACAAGAATAAGCCTAGGAAGGACGAAAATGACCTAATTGATCATCCAATGACACAAACACACCTATTGGATGCACAAGATTGGTTAAAAACACTAATTGGACAAGAATATGCATAGGGAGGACGAAAATGACCTAAATATTAATTCAATGACACAAACAAAGTTATTGGATGCATAAGATTGGTTAAAAACCCAAATTGGACAAGAATAAGCCTAGGGAGGACGAAAATGACCTAATTGATCATCCAATGACACAAACACACCTATTGGATGCACAAGATTGGTTAAAAACACTAATTGGACAAGAATAAGCCTAGGGAGGACGAAAATGACCTAATTGATCATCCAATGAAACAAAAACACCTATTGGATGCACAAGATTGGTTAAAAACCCTAATTGGACAAGAATAAGCCTAGGGAGGACGAAAATGACCTAATTGATCATCCAATGACACAAACACACCTATTGGATGCACAAGATTGGTTAAAAACCCTAATTGGACAAGAATAAGCCTAGGGAGGACGAAAATGACCTAATTGATCATCCAATGACACAAACACACCTATTGGATGCACAAGATTGGTTAAAATTCCTAATTGGACAAGAATAAGCCTAGGGAGGACAAAAATGACCTAATTGATCATCCAATGATACAAACACACCTATTGGATGCACAAGATTGGTTAAAAACCCTAATTGGACAAGAATAAGCCTAGGGAGGACGAAAATGACCTAATTGATCATCCAATGACACAAACACACCTATTGGATGCACAAGATTGGTTAAAAACCCTAATTGGACAAGAATAAGCCTAGGGAGGACGAAAATGACCTAAATATTAATTCAATGACACAAACAAAGTTATCGGATGCACAAGATTGGTTAAAAACCCTAATTGGACAAGAATAAGCCTAGGGAGGACGAAAATGACCTAATTGATCATCCAATGACACAAACACACCTATTGGATGCACAAGATTGGTTAAAAACCCTAATTGGACAAGAATAAGCCTAGGGAGGACGAAAATGACCTAAATATTAATTCAATGACACAATCAAAGTTATTGGATGCATAAGATTGGTTAAAAACCCTAATTGGACAAGAATAAGCCTAGGGAGGACGAAAATGACCTAATTGATCATCCAATGACACAAACACACCTATTGGATGCACAAGATTGGTTAAAAACCCTAATTGGACAAGAATAAGCCTAGGGAGGAAGAAAATGACCTAATATATCATCCAATGACACAAACACACCTATTGGATGCACAAGATTGGTTAAAATTCCTAATTGGACAAGAATAAGCCTAGGTAGGACGAAAATGACCTAATTGATCGTCCAATGACACAAACACACTTATTGGATGCACAAGATTGGTTAAAAACCCTAATTGGACAAGAATAAGCCTAGGGAGGACGAAAATGACTTAATTGATCATCCAATGACACAAACACACCTATTGGATGCACAAGATTGGTTTAAAACCCTAGTTGGAGAAGAATATGCCGAGGGAGGACGAAAATGACCTAATTGATCATCCAATGACACAAATGAAATTATTGGATGCACAAGATTGGTTAAAAACCCTAATTGGATAAGAATAAGCCTAGGGAGGACGAAAATGACCTAATTGATCATCCAATGACACAAACACACCTATTGGATGCACAAGATTGGTTAAAAACCTTAATTGGACAAGAATAAGCCTAGGGAGGACGAAAATGACCTAATTGATCGTCCAATGACAAAAATGAACTCATTGGATGCACAAGATTGGTTAAAAACACTAATTGGACAAGAATAAGCCTAGGGAGGACGAAAATGACCTAATTGATCTTCCAATGACACAAACACACCTATTGGATGCACAAGATTGGTTAAAAACCCTAATTGGACAAGAATATGCCTAGGGAGGACAAAAATGACATAAATGTTAATCCAATGACACAAATGAACTTATGGGATGCACAAGATTGGTTAAAAATCCTAATTGGACAAGAATAAGCCTAGGGAGGACGAAAATGACCTAAATGCTAATCCAATGACACAACTCAACTTATTGGATGCACAAGATTGGTTAAAAACCCTAATTGGGCAAGAATAAGCCTAGGGAGGACGAAAATGACCTAATTGATCATCCAATGACACAAACACACCTATTGGATGCACAAGATTGGTTAAAAACCCTAATTGGACAAGAATAAGCCTAGGGAGGACGAAAATGACCTAATTGATCATCCAATGACACAAACACACCTATTGGATGCACAAGATTGGTTAAAAACCCTAGTTGGACAAGAATATGCCTAAGGAGGACGAAAATGACCTAATTGATCATCCAATGACACAAATGAACTTATTTGATGCACAAGATTGGTTAAAAACCCTAATTGGACAAGAATAAGCCTAGGGAGGACAAAAATGACCTAATTGATCATCCAATGACACAAACACACCTATTGGATGCACAAGATTGGTTAAAAACCCTAATTGGACAAGAATAAGCCTAGGGAGGACGAAAATGACCTAATTGATCATCCAATGACACAAACACACCTATTGGATGCACAAGATTGGTTAAAAACCCTAATTGGACAAGAATAAGCCTAGGGAGGACGAAAATGACCTAATTGATCATCCAATGACACAAACACACCTATTGGATGCACATGATTCGTTAAAAACCCTAGTTGGACAAAAATATGCCTAGGGAGGACGAAAATGACCTAATTGATCATCCAATGACACAAATGAACTTATTGGATGCACAAGATTGGTTAAAAACCCTAGTTGTACAAAAATATACCTAGGGAGGACGAAAATGACCTAATTGATCATCCAATGACACAAATGAACTTATTGGATGCACAAGATTTGTTAAAAACCCTAATTGGACAAGAATAAGTCTAGGGAGGACGAAAATGACCTAATTGATCATCCAATGACACAAACACACCTATTGGATGCACAAGATTGGTTAAAAACCCTAATTGGACAAGAATAAGCCTACGTGGGACGAAAATGACCTAATTGATCATCCAATGACACAAACACACCTATTGGATGCACAAGATTGGTTAAAAACCCTAATTGGACAAGAATAAGCCTAGGGAGGACGAAAATGACCTAATTGATCATCCAATGACACAAACACACCTATTGGATGCACAAGATTGGTTAAAAACCCTAGTTGGACAAGAATATGCCTAGGGAGGACGAAAATGACCTAAATGTTAATCCAATGACACAAATGAACTTATTGGATGCACAAGATTGGTTAAAAACCCTAATGGGACAAGAATAAGCCTAGGAAGGACGAAAATGACCTAATTGATCATCCAATGACACAAACACACCTATTGGATGCACAAGATTGGTTAAAAACCCTAATTGGACAAGAATAAGCCTAGGGAGGACGAAAATGACCTAATTGATCATCCAATGACACAAACACACCTATTGGATGCACAAGATTGGTTAAAAACCCTAATTGGACAAGAATATGCCTAGGGAGGACGAAAATGACCTAAATATTAATTCAATGACACAAACAAAGTTATTGGATGCACAAGATTGATTAAAAACCCTAATTTGACAAGAATAAGTCTAGGTAGGACGAAAATGACCTAATTGATCATCCAATGACACAAACACACCTATTGGATGCACAAGATTGGTTTAAAACCCTAATTGGACAAGAATAAGCATAGGGAGGACGAAAACGACCTAATTGATCATCCAATGACACAAACACACCTATTGGATGCACAAGATTGGTTAAAAACCCTAATTGGACAAGAATAAGCCTAGGGAGGACGAAAATGACCTAATTGATCATCCAATGACACAAACACACCTATTGGATGCACAAGATTGGTTAAAAACCCTAATTGGACAAGAATATGCCTAGGGAGGACGAAAATGACCTAAATATTAATTCAATGACACAAACAAAGTTATTGGATTCACAAGATTGGTTTAAAACCCTAATTGGACAAGAATAAGCCTAGGGAGGACGAAAATGAGCTAATTGATCATCCAATGACACAAACACACCTATTGGATGCACAAGATTGGTTAAAAACCCTAATTGGACAAGAATAAGCCTAGGGAGGAAGAAAATGACCTAATATATCATCCAATGACACAAACACACCTATTCGATGCACAAGATTGGTTAAAAACCCTAATTGGACAAGAATAAGGCTAGGGAGGACGAAAATGACCTAATTGATCATCCAATGACACAAACACACCGATTGGATGCACAAGATTGGTTAAAAACCCTAATTAGACAAGAATAAGCCTAGGGAGGACGAAAATGACCTAATTGATCATCCAATGACACAAACACACCTATTGGATGCACAAGATTGGTTTAAAACCCTAGTTGGACAAGAATATGCGTAGGGAGGACGAAAATGACCTAATTGATCATCCAATGACACAAATGAACTTATTGGATGCACAAGATTGGTTAAAAACCCTAATTGGACAAGAATAAGCCTAGGGAGGACAAAAATGACCTAATTGATCATCCAATGACACATACACACCTATTGGATGCACAAAATTGGTTATAAACCATAATTGGACAAGAATAAGCCTAGGGAGGAAGAAAATGACATAATTTATCATCCAATGACACAAACACACCTATTGGATGCTCAAGATTGGTTAAAAACCCTAATTGGACAAGAATAAGCCTTGGGAGGAAGAAAATGACCTAATTGATCATCCAATGACACAAACACACCTATTGGATGCACAAGATTGGTTAAAAACCCTAATTGGACAAGAATAAGCCTAGGAAGAACGAAAATGACCTAATTGATCATCCAATGACACAAACACACCTATTGGATGCACAAGATTGGTTAAAAACCCTAATTGGACAAGAATATGCCTAGGGAGGACGAAAATGACCTAAATATTAATTCAATGACACAAACAAAGTTATTGGATTCACAAGATTGGTTTAAAACCCTAATTGGACAAGAATAAGCCTAGGGAGGACGAAAATGACCTAATTGATCATCCAATGACACAAACACACCTATTGGATGCCCAAGATTGGTTTAAAACACTAGTTGGACAAGAATATGCCTAGGGAGGACGAAAATGACCTAATTGATCATCCAATGACACAAACACACCTATTGGATGCACAAGATTGGTTAAAAACCCTAATTGGACAAGAATAAGCCTAGGGAGGTCGAAAATGACCTAATTGATCATCCGATGACACAAACACACCTATTGGATGCACAAGATTGGTTAAAAACCCTAATTGGACAAGAATAAGCCTAGGGAGGACGAAAATGACCTAATTGATCATCCAATGACACAAACACACCTATTGGATGCACAAGATTGGATAAAAGCCCTAATTGGACAAGAATATGCCTAGGGAGGACGAAAATGACCTACATATTAATTCAATGACACAAACAAACTTATTGGATGCACAAGATTGGTTAAAAACCCTAATTGGACAAGAATATGCCTAGGGAGGACGAAAATGACCTAATTGATCATCCAATGACACAAACACACCTATTGGATGCACAAGATTGGTTAAAAACCCTAATTGGACAAGAATAAGCCTAGGGAGGACGAAAATGACCTAATTGATCATCCAATGACACAAACACACCTATTGGATGCACAAGATAGGTTAAAAACCCTAATTGGACAAGAATATGCCTAGGGAGGACGGAAATGACCTAATTCATCATCCAATGACACAAACACACCTATTGGATGCACAACATTGGTTAAAAACCCTAATTGGACAAGAATAAGCCTAGGGAGGAAGAAAATGACCTAATTGATCATCCAATGACACAAACACACCTATTGGATGCACAAGATTGGTTAAAAACCCTAATTGGACAAGAATATGCCTAGGAAGGACGAAAATGACCTAATTGATCATCCAATGACACAAACACACCTATTTGATGCACAAAATTGGTTAAAAACCCTAATTGGACAAGAATATGCCTAGGGAGGACGAAAATGACCTAATTGATCATCCAATGACACAAACACACCTATTGGATGCACAAGATTGGTTAAAAACCCTAATTGGACAAGAATAAGCCTAGGGAGGACGAAAATGACCTAATTGATCATCCAATGACACAAACACACCTATTGGATGCACAAGATTGGTTAAAAACCCTAATTGGACCAGAATATGCCTAGGGAGGACGAAAATGACCTAATTGATCATCCAATGACACAAATGAACTTATTGGATGCACAAGATTAGTTAAAAACCCTAATTGGACAAGAATATGCCTAGGGAGGACGAAAATGACCTAATTGATCATCCAATGACACAAAGACACCTATTGGATGCACAAGATTGGTTAAAAACCCTAATTGGACAAAAAAATGCCTAAGGAGGACGAAAATGACCTAAATATTAATTCAATGACACAAACAAACTTATCGGATGCACAAGATTGGTTAAAAACCCTAATTGGACAAGAATAAGCCTACGGAGGACGAAAATGACCTAATTGATCATCCAATGACACAAACACACCTATTGGATGCACAAGATTGGTTAAAAACCCTAATTGGACAAGAATAAGCCTAGCGAGGACGAAAATGACCTAATTGATCATCCATTGCCACAAACACACCTATTGGATGCACAAGATTGGTTAAAAACCCTAATTGGACAAGAATAAGCCTAGGGAGGACGAAAATGACCTAATTGATCATCCAATGACACAAACACACCTATTGGATGCACAAGATTGGTTAAAAACCCTAATTGGACAAGAATATGCATAGGGAGGACGAAAATGACCTAACTGATCATCCAATAGCACAAACACACCTATTGGATGCACAAGATTGGTTAAAAACCCTAATTGGACAAGAATAAGCCTAGGGAGGACGAAAATGACCTAATTGATCATCCAATGACACAAACACACCTATTGGATGCACAAGATTGGTTAAAAACCCTAATTGGACAAGAATAAGCCTAGGGAGGACGAAAATGACCTAATTGATCATCCAATGACACAAACACACCTATTGGATGCACAAGATTGGTTAAAAACCCTAATTGGACAAGAAGATGCCTAGGGAGGACAAAAATGACCTAATTGATCATCGAATGACACAAACACACCTATTGGATGCAAAAGTTTGGTTAAAAACCCTAATTGGACAAGAATAAGCCAAGGGAGAACGAATATGACCTAAATGTTAATCCAATAACACAAATGAACTTATTGGATGCACAAGATTGGTTAAAAACCCTAATTCGACAAGAATAAGCCTAGGGAGGACGAAAATGACCTAATTGATCATCCAATGACACAAACACACCTATTGGATGCACAAGATTGGTTAAAAACCCTAATTGGACAAGAATAAGCCTAGGGAGGACGAAAATGACCTAATTGATCATCCAATGACACAAACACACCTATTGGATGCACAAGATTGGTTAAAAACCCTAATTGGACAAGAATAAGCCTAGGGAGGACGAAAATGACCTAATTGATCATCCAATGACACAAACACACCTATTGGATGCATAAGATTGGTTAAAAACCCTAATTGGACAAGAATAAGCCTTGGGAGGACGAAAAATGACCTAATTGATCATCCAATGAAACAAACACACCTATTGGATGCACAAGATTGGTTAAAAATCCTAATTGGACAAGAATAAGCCTAGGGAGGACGAAAATGACCTAATTGATCATCCAATGACACAAACACACCTATTGGATGCACAAGATTGGTTAAAAACCCTAATTGGACAAAAATAAGCCTAGGGAGGACGAAAATAACCTAATTGATCATCCAATGACACAAATGAACTTATTGGATGCACAAGATTAGTTAAAAACCCTAATTGGACAAGAATAAGCCTAGGGAGGTCGAAAATGACCTAACTGATCATCCAATGACACAAACACACCTATTGGATGCTCAAGATTGGTTAAAAACCCTAATTGGACAAGAATAAGCCTAGGGAGGACGAAAATGAGCTAATTGATCATCCAATGACACAAACACACCTATTGGATGCACAAGATTGGTTAAAAACCCTAATTGGACAAGAATAAGCCTAGGGAGGACGAAAATGACCTAATTGATCATCCAATGACACAAACACACCTATTGGATGCACAAGATTGGTTAGAAACCCTAATTGGACAAGAATAAGCCTAGGGAGGACAAAAATGAACTAATTGATCATCCAATGACACAAACACACCTATTGGATGCACAAGATTGGTTAAAAACCCTAATTGGACAAGAATAAGCCTAGGGAGGACGAAAATGACCTAATTGATCATCCAATGACACAAACACACCTATTGGATGCACAAGATTGGTTAAAAACCCTAATTGGACAAGAATAAGCCTAGGGAGGACGAAAATGACCTAATTGATCATCCAATGACACAAACACACCTATTGGATGCACAAGATTGGGTAAAAACCCTAAGTGGACAAGAATATGCCTAGGGAGGACGAAAATGACCTAATTGATCATCCAATGACACAAACACACCTATTGGATGCACAAGATTGGTTAAAAACCCTAATTGGACAAGAATATGCCTAGGGAGGACGAAAATGACCTAAATATTAATTCAATGAAAGAAACAAACTTTTTGGATGCACAAGATTGGTTAAAGACCCTAATTGGACAAGAATAAGCCTAGGGAGGACGAAAATGACCTAATTGATCATCCAATGACACAAACACACCTATTGGATGCACAAGATTGGTTAAAAACCCTAATTGGACAAGAATAAGCCTAGGGAGGACGAAAATGACCTAATTGATCATCCAATGTAACAAACACACCTATTGGATGCACAAGATTGGTTAAAAACCCTAATTAGACAAGAATAAGCCTAGGGAGGACGAAAATGACCTAATTGATCATCCAATGACACAAACACACCTATTGGATGCACAAGATTGGTTTAAAACCCTAGTTGGACAAGAATATGCGTAGGGAGGACGAAAATGACCTAATTGATCATCCAATGACACAAATGAACTTATTGGATGCACAAGATTGGTTAAAAACCCTAATTGGACAAGAATAAGCCTAGGGAGGACAAAAATGACCTAATTGATCATCCAATGACACATACACACCTATTGGATGCACAAAATTGGTTATAAACCATAATTGGACAAGAATAAGCCTAGGGAGGAAGAAAATGACATAATTTATCATCCAATGACACAAACACACCTATTGGATGCTCAAGATTGGTTAAAAACCCTAATTGGACAAGAATAAGCCTTGGGAGGAAGAAAATGACCTAATTGATCATCCAATGACACAAACACACCTATTGGATGCACAAGATTGGTTAAAAACCCTAATTGGACAAGAATAAGCCTAGGGAGGACGAAAATGACCTAATTGATCATCCAATGACACAAACACACCTATTGGATGCACAAGATTTGTTAAAAACCCTAATTGTAAAGGAATAAGCCTAGGGAGGACGAAAATGACCTAAATGTTAATTTAATGACACAAACGAACTTATTGGATGCACAACATTGGTTAAAAACCCTAATTGGACAAGAATAAGCCTAGGGAGGACGAAAATGACCTAATTGATCATCCAATGACACAAACACACCTATTGGATGCACAAGATTGGTTAAAAACTCTAATTGGACAAGAATATGCCGAAGGATAACTAAAATGACCTAAATTGATCATCCAGTGACACAAAAACACCTATTGGATGCACAAGATTGGTAAAAAACCCTAATTGGAAAAGAATATTCCTAGGGAGGACGAAAATGACCTAATTGATCATCCAATGACACAAACACACCTATTGGATGCACAAGATTGGTTAAAAACCCTAATTGGAAAAGAATATGCCTAGGGAGGACGAAAATGACATAATTGATCATCCAATGACACAAACACACCTATTGGATGCACAAGATTGGTTAAAAACCCTAATTGGACAAGAATAAGCCTAGGGAGGACGAAAATGACCTAATTGATCATCCAATGACACAAACACACCTATTGGATGCACAAGATTGGTTTAAAACCCTAGTTGGACAAGAATATGCCTAGGGAGAACGAAAATGACCTAATTGATCATCCAATGACACAAATGAACTTATTGGAGGCACAAGATTGGTTAAAAACCCTAATTGGACAAGAATAAGCCTAGGGAGGACGAAAATGACCTAATTGATCATCCAATGACACAAACACACCTATTGGATGCACAAGATTGGTTAAAAACCATAATTGGACAAGAATAAGCCTAGGGACGACGAAAATGACCTAATTGATCATCCATTGCCACAAACACACCTATTGGATGCACAAGATTGGTTAAAAACCCTAATTGGACAAGAATATGCCTAGGGAGGACGAAAATGACCTAATTGATCATCCAATGACACAAACACACCTATTGGATGCACAAGATTGGTTAAAAACCCTAATTGGACAAGAATAAGCCTAGGGAGGACGAAAATGACCTAATTGATCATCCAATGACACAAACACACCTATTGGATGCACAAGATGGGTTAAAAACCCTAATTGGACAAGAATATGCCTAGGGAGGACGAAAATGACCTAAATGTTAATCCAATGACACAAATGAACTTATTAGATGTACAACATTGGTTAAAAACCCTAATTGGACAAGAATAAGTCTAGGGAGGACGAAAATGACCTAATTGATCATCTAATGACACAAACACACCTATTGGTACACAAGATTGGTTAAAAACCCTAATTGGACAAGAATATGCCTAGGGAGGACGAAAATGACCTAATTGATCATCCAATGACACAAATACACCTATTGGATGCACAAGATCGGTTAAAAACCTAATTGGACAAGAATAAGCCTAGGGAGGACGAAAGTGACCTAATTGATCATCCAATGACACAAACACACCTATTGGATGCTCAAGATTGGTTAAAAACCCTAATTGGACAAGAATATGCCTAGGGAGGACGAAAATGACCTAATTGATCATCCAATGACACAAATGAACTTATTGGATGCACAAGATTAGTTAAAAACCCTAATTGGACATGAATAAGCCTAGGGAGGACGAAAATGACCTAATTGATCGTCCAATGACACAAACACACCTATTGGATGCACAAGATTGGTTAAAAACCCTAATTGGACAAGAATAAGCCTAGGGAGGACGAAAATGACCTAATTGATCATCCAATGACACAAACACACCTATTGGATGCACAAGATTGGTTAAAAACCCTAATTGGACAAGAATATGCATAGGGAGGACGAAAATGACCTAACTGATCATCCAATAGCACAAACACACCTATTGGATGCACAAGATTGGTTAAAAACCCTAATTGGACAAGAATAAGCCTAGGGAGGACGAAAATGACCTAATTGATCATCCAATGACACAAACACACCTATTGGATGCACAAGATTGGTTAAAAACCCTAATTGGACAAGAATAAGCCTAGGGAGGACGAAAATGACCTAATTGATCATCCAATGACACAAACACACCTATTGAATGCACAAGATTTGTTAAAAACCCTAATTGGACAAGAGTAAGCCTAGGGAGGACGAAAATGACCTAATTGATCATCCAATGACACAAACACACCTATTGGATGCACAAGATTGGTTAAAAACCCTAATTGGACAAGAATAAGCCTAGGGAGGATGAAAATGACCTAATTGATCATCCATTGCCACAAACACACCTATGGGATGCACAAGATTGGTTAAAAACCCTAATTGGACAAGAATATCCCTAGGGAGGACGAAAATGACCTAATTGGTCATCCAATGACACAAACACACCTATTGGATGCAAAAGATTGGTTAAAAACCCTAATTGGACAAGAATAAGCCTAGGGAGGACGAAAATAACCTAATTGATCATCCAATGACACAACTCAACTTATTGGATGCACAAGATTGGTTAAAAACCCTAATTGGACAACAATATGCCTAGGGAGGACGAAAATGACCTAAATGTTAATCCAATGACACAAATGAACTTATTGGATGCACAAGATTGGTTAAAAACCCTAATTGGACAAGAATAAGCCTAGGGAGGACGAAAATGACCTAAATGTTAATCCAATGACCCAACTCAACTTATTGGATGCACAAGATTGGTTAAAAACCCTAATTGGACAAGAATATGCCTAGGGAGGACGAAAATGACCTAATTGATCATCCAATGACACAAACACACCTATTGGATGCACAAGATTGGTTAAAAATTCTAATTGGACAAGAATAAGCCTAGGGAGAACGAAAATGACCTAATTGATCATCCAACGACACAAACACACCTATTGGATGCACAAGATTGGTTAAAAACCCTAATTGGACAAGAATAAGCCTAGGGAGGACGAAAATGACCTAATTGATCATCCAATGACACAAACACACCTATTGGATGCACAAGATTGGTTAAAAACTCTAATTGGACAAGAATAAGCCCAGGGAGGACGAAAATGACCTAATTGATCATCCAATGACACAAACACACCTATTGGATGCACAAGATTGGTTAAAAACCCTAATTGGACAAGAATAAGCCTAGGGAGGACGAAAATGACCTAATTGATCATCCAATGACACAAACACACCTATTGGATGCACAAGATTGGTTAAAAACCCTAGTTGGACAAGAATATGCCTAGGGAGGACGAAAATGACCTAAATGTTAATCCAATGACACAAATGAACTTATTGGATGCACAAGATTGGTTAAAAACCCTAATGGGACAAGAATAAGCCTAGGAAGGACGAAAATGACCTAATTGATCATCCAATGACACAAACACACCTATTGGATGCACAAGATTGGTTAAAAACCCTAATTGGACAAGAATAAGCCTAGGGAGGACGAAAATGACCTAATTGATCATCCAATGACACAAACACACCTATTGGATGCACAAGATTGGTTAAAAACCCTAATTGGACAAGAATATGCCTAGGGAGGACGAAAATGACCTAAATATTAATTCAATGACACAAACAAAGTTATTGGATGCACAAGATTGGTTAAAAACCCAAATTGGACAAGAATAAGCCAAGGGAGGACGTAAATGACCTAATTGATCATCCAATGACACAAACACACCTATTGGATGCACAAGATTGGTTAAAAACCCTAATTGGACAAGAATATGCCTAGGGAAGACGAAAATGACCTAAATATTAATTCAATGACACAAACAAACTTATCGGATGCAATAGATTGGTTAAAAACCCTAATTGGACAAGAATAGGCCTACGGAGGGCGAAAATGACCTAATTGATCATCCAAAGACACAAACACACCTATTGGATGCACAAGATTGGTTAAAAACCCTAATTGGACAAGAATAAGCCTAGGGAGGACGAAAATGACCTAATTGATCATCCAATGACACAAACACACCTATTGGATGCACAAGATTGGTTAAAAACCCTAATTGGACAAGAATAAGCCTAGGGAGGACGAAAATGACCTAATTGATCATCCAATGACACAAACACACCTATTGGATGCACAAGATTGGTTAAAAACCCTAATTGGACAAGAATAAGCCTAGGAAGAACGAAAATGACCTAATTGATCATCCAATGACACAAACACACCTATTGGATGCACAAGATTGGTTAAAAACCCTAATTGGACAAGAATATGCCTAGGGAGGACGAAAATGACCTAAATATTAATTCAATGACACAAACAAAGTTATTGGATTCACAAGATTGGTTTAAAACCCTAATTGGACAAGAATAAGCGTAGGGAGGACGAAAATGAGCTAATTGATCATCCAATGACACAAACACACCTATTGGACGCACAAGATTGGTTAAAAACCCTAATTGGACAAGAATAAGCCTAGGGAGGAAGAAAATGACCTAATATATCATCCAATGACACAAACACACCTATTCGAAGCACAAGATTGGTTAAAAACCCTAATTTGACAAGAATAAGCCTAGGGAGGACGAAAATGACCTAATTGATCATCCAATGACACAAACACACCGATTGGATGCACAAGATTGGTTAAAAACCCTAATTAGACAAGAATAAGCCTAGGGAGGACGAAAATGACCTAATTGATCATCCAATGACACAAACACACCTATTGGATGCACAAGATTGGTTTAAAACCCTAGTTGGACAAGAATATGCGTAGGGAGGACGAAAATGACCTAATTGATCGTCCAATGACACAAATGAACTTATTGGATGCACAAGATTGGTTAAAAACCCTAATTGGACAAGAATAAGCCTAGGGAGGACGAAAATGACCTAATTGATCATCCAATGACACAAACACACCTATTGGATGCACAAAATTGGTTAAAAACCATAATTGGACAAGAATAAGCCTAGGGAGGACGAAAATGACCTAATTGATCATCCAATGACACAAACACACCTATTTGATGCACAAGATTGGTTAAAAACCCTAATTGGACAACAATAAGCCTGGGGAGGAAGAAAATGACCTAATTGATCATCCAATGACACAAACACACCTATTGGATGCACAAGATTGGTTAAAAACCCTAACTGGACAAGAATATGCCTAGGGAGGACGAAAATGACCTAATTCATCATCCAATGTCACAAACACACCTATTGGATGCACAAGATTGGTTAAAAACTCTAATTGGACAAGAATAAGCGTAGGGAGGACGAAAATGACCTAATTGATCATCCAATGACACAAACACACCTATTGGATGCACAAGATTGGTTTAAAACCCTAGTTGGACAAGAATATGCCTAGGGAGGACGAAAATGACCTAAATGTTAATCCAATGACACAAATGAACTTATTGGATGCCCAAGATTGGTTAAAAACCCTAATTGGACAAGAATAAGCCTAGGAATGACGAAAATAACCTAATTGATCATCCAATGACACGAACACATCTATTGGATGCACAAGATTGGTTAAAAACCCTAATTGGACAAGAATATGCCTAGGGAGGACGAAAATGACCTATATATTAATTCAATGACACAAACAAAGTTATTGGATGCACAAGATTGGTTAAAAACCCTAATTGGACAAGAATAAGCCTAGGGAGGACGAAAATGACCTAATTGATCATCCAATGACACAAACACACCTATTGGATGCACAAGATTGGTTAAAAACCCTAATTGGACAAGAATAAGCCTAGGGAGGACGAAAATGACCTAATTGATCATCCAATGACACAAACACACCTATTGGCTGCACACGATTGGTTAAAAACCCTAATTGGATAAGAATATGCCTAGGGAGGACGAAAATGACCTAATTGATCATCCAATGACACAAACACACCTATTGGATGCACAAGATTGGTTAAAAACCCTAATTGGACAAGAATAAGCCTAGTGAGGACGAAAATGACCTAATTGATCATCCAATGACACAAACACACCTAATGGAAGCACAAGAATGGTTAAAAACCCTAATTGGACTAGAATATGCCTAGGGAGGACGAAAATGACCTAAATGTTATTCCAATGACACAAATGAACTTATTGGATGCACAAGAATGGTTAAAAACCCTAATTGGGAAAGAATAAGCCTAGGGAGGACGAAAATGACCTATTTGATCATCCAATGACACAAACACACCTATTGGATGCACAAGATTGGTTAAAAACCCTAATTGGACAAGAATATGCCTAGGGAGGACGAAAATGACCTAAATATTAATTTAATGACACAAACAAAGTTATTGGATGCACAAGATTGGTTAAAAACCCTAATTGGACAAGAATATGCCTACGCAGGACGAAAATGACCTAATTGATCATCCAATGACACAAACACACCTATTGGATGCACAAGATTGGTTAAAAACCCTAATTGGACAAGAATAAGCCTAGGGAGGACGAAAATGACCTAATTGATCATCCAATGACACAAACACACCTATTGGATGCACAAGATTGGTTAAAAACCCTAATTGGACAAGAATAAGCCTAGGGAGGACGAAAATGACCTAATTGATCATCCAATGACACAAACACACCTATTGGATGCATAAGATTGGTTAAAAACCCTAATTGGACAAGAATAAGCTTAGGGAGGACGAAAAATGACCTAATTGATCATCCAATGACACAAACACACCTATTGGATGCACAAGATTGGTTAAAAACCCTAATTGGACAAGAATAAGCCTAGGGAGGACGAAAATGACCTAATTGATCATCCAATGACACAAACACACCTATTGGATGCCCAAGATTGATTTAAAACCCTAGTTGGATAAGAATATGCCTAGGGAGGACGAAAATGACCTAATTGATCATCCAATGACACAAATGAACTTATTGGATGCACAACATTGGTTAAAAACCCTAATTGGACAAGAATAAGCCTAGGGAGGACGAAAATGACCTAATTGATCATCCAATGACACAAACACACCTATTGGATGCCCAAGATTGGTTTAAAACACTAGTTGGACAAGAATATGCCTAGGGAGGACGAAAATGACCTATATATTAATTCAATGACACAAACAAAGTTATTGGATGCACAAGATTGGTTAAAAACCCTAATTGGACAAGAATAAGCCTGGGGAGGACGAAAATTACCTAATTGATCATCCAATGACACAAACACACCTATTGGATGCACAAGATTGGTTAAAAACCCTAATTGGACAAGAATAAGCCTAGGGAGGAAGAAAATGACCTAATATATCATCCAATGACACAAACACACCTATTGGATGCACAAGATTGGTTAAAAACCCTAATTGGACAAGAATAAGCCTAGGGAGGACGAAAATGACCTAATTGATCATCCAATGGCACAAACACACCTATTGGATGCACAAGATTGGTTAAAAACCTTAATTGGATAAGAATAAGCCTAGGGAGGACGAAAATGACCTAATTGATCATCCAATGACACAAACACACCTATTGGATGCACAAGATTGGTTAAAAACCCTAATTGGACAAGAATAAGCCTAGGAAGGACGAAAATGACCTAATTGATCATCTTATGACACAAACACACCTATTGGATGCACAAGATTGGTTAAAAACCTTAATTGGACAAGAATAAGCCTAGGGAGGACGAAAATGACCTAATTGATCATCCAATGACACAAACACACCTATTGGATGCACAAGATTGGTTAAAAACCCTAATTGGACAAGAATAAGCCTAGGGAGGACGAAAATGACCTAATTGATCATCCAATGACACAAACACCCATATTGGATGCACAAGATTGGTTAAAAACCCTAATTGAACAAGAATATGCCTAGGGAGGACGACAATGACCTAATTGATCATCCAACGACACAAACACACCTATTTATTGCACAAGATCGGTTAAAAACCCTAATTGGACAAGAATAAGCCTAGGGAGGACGAAAATGACCTAATTGATCATCCAATGACACAAACACACCTATTGGATGCACAAGATTGGTTAAAAACCCTAATTGGACCAGAATATGCCTAAGAAGGACGAAAACGACCTAATTGATCATCCAATGACACAAACACACCTATTGGATGCACAAGATTGGTTAAAAACCCTAATTGGACAAGAATAAGCCTAGGGAGGACGAAAATGACCTAATTGATCATCCAATGACACAAACACACCTATTGGATGAACAAGATTGGTCAAAAACCCTAATTGGACAAGAATAAGCCTAGGGAGGACGAAAATGACCTAATTGATCATCCAATGACACAAACACACCTATTGGATGCACAAGATTGGTTAAAAACCCTAATTGGACAAGAATAAGCCTAGGGAGGACGAAAATGACCTAATTGATCATCCAATGACACAAACACACCTATTTGATGCACAAGATTTGTTAAAAACCTTAATTGGACAAGAATAAGCCTAGGGAGGACGAAAATGACCTAATTGATCATCCAATGACACAAACACACCTATTGGATGCACAAGATTGGTTAAAAACCCTAATTGGACAAGAATAAGCCTAGGGAGGCTGAAAATTACCTAATTGATCATCCAATGACACAAACACACCTATTGGATGCACAAGATTGGTTAAAAACCCTAATTGGACAAGAATAAGCCTAGGGAGGACGAAAATGACCTAATTGATCATCCAATGACACAAACACACCTATTGGATGCACAAGATTGGTTAAAAACCCTAGTTGGACAAGAACATGCCTAGGGAGGAGGAAAATGACGTAATTGATCATCCAATGACACTAATGAACTTATTTGATGCACAAGATTGGTTAAAAACCCATATTGGACAAGAATAAACCTAGGGAGGACGAAAATGACCTAATTGATCATCCAATGACACAAACACACCTATTGGATGCACAAGATTGGTTAAAAACCCTAATTGGACAAGAATAAGCCTAGGGAGGACGAAAATGACCTAATTGATCATCCAATGACACAAACACACCTATTGGATGCACAAGATTGGTTAAAAACCCTAATTGGACAAGAATATGCCTAGGAAGGACGAAAATGACCTAATTGATCATCCAATGGCACAAACACACCTATTGGATGCACAAGATTGGTTAAAAACCTTAATTGGACAAGAATAAGCCTAGGGAGGACGAAAATGACCTAATTGATCATCCAATGACACAAACACACCTATTGGATGCACAAGATTGGTTAAAAACCCTAATTGGACAAGAATATGCCTAGGGAGGACGAAAATGACCTAAATATTAATTCAATGAAACAAACAAACTTATTGGACGCACAAGATTGGTTAAAAACCTTAATTGGACAAGAATAAGCCTAGGGAGGACGAAAATGACCTAATTGATCATCCAATGACACAAACACACCTATTGGATGCACAAGATTGGTTAAAAACCCTAATTGGACAAGAATATGCCTAGGGAGGACGAAAATGACCTAAATATCAATTCAATGACATAAACAAACTTATTGGATGAACAAAATTGGTTAAAAACCCTAATTGGACAAGAATATGCCTAGGGAGGACGAAAATGACCTAATTGATCATCCAATGACACAAACACACCTATTGGATGCACAAGATTGGTTAAAAACCCTAATTGGACAAGAATATGCCTAGGGAGGACGAAAATGACCTAAATATTAATTCAATGACACAAACAAAGTTATTGGAAGCACAAGATTGGATAAAAACCCTAATTGGACAAGAATAAGCATAGGGAGGACGAAAATGACCTAATTGATCATCCAATGACACAAACACACCTATTGGATGCACAAGATTGGTTAAAAACCCTAATTGGACAAGAATAAGCCTAGGGAGGACAAAAATGACCTAATTGATCATCCAATGACACAAACACACCTATTGGATGCACAAGATTGGTTAAAAATCCTAATTGGACAAGAATAAGCCTAGGGAGGATAAAAATGACCTAATTGATCATCCAATGACACAAACACACCTATTGGATGCACAAGATTGGTTAAAAACCCTAATTGGACAAGAATAAGCCTAGGGAGGACGAAAATGACCTAATTGATCATCCAATGACACAAACACACCTATTGGATGCACAAGATTGGTTAAAAACCCTAATTGGACAAGAATAAGCCTAGGGAGGACGAAAATGACCTAATTGATCATCCAATGACACAAACACACCTATTGGATGCACAAGATTGGTTAAAAACCATAGTTGGACATGAATATGCCTAGGGAGGACGAAATTGACCTAATTGATCATCCAATGACACAAATGAACTTATTGGATGCACAAGATTGGTTAAAAACACTAATTGGACAAAAATAAGCCTAGGGAGGACAAAAATGACCTAATTGATCATCCAATGACACAAACACACCTATTGGATGCACAAGATTGGTTAAAAACCCTAATTGGACAAGAATAAGCCTAGGGAGGACGAAAATGACCTAATTGATCATCCAATGACACAAACACACCTATTGAATGCACAAGATTGGTTAAAAATCCTAGTTGGACAAGAATATGCCTAGGGAGGACGAAAATGACCTAATTGATCATCCAATGACACAAATGAACTTATTGGATGCACAAGATTGGTTAAAAACCCTAGTTGTAGAAGAATATGCCTAGGGAGGACGAAAATGACCTAATTGATCATCCAATGACACAAATGAACTTATTGGATGCACAAGATTTGTTAAAAACCCTAATTGGACAAGAATAAGCCTAGGGAGGACAAAAATGACCTAATTGATCATCCAATGACACAAACACACCTATTGGATGCACAAGATTGGTTAAAAACCCTAATTGGACAAGAATAAGCCTAGGGAGGACGAAAATGACCTAATTGATCATCCAATGACACAAACACACCTATTGGATGCACATGATTGGTTAAAAACCCTAGTTGGACAAAAATATACCTAGGGAGGACGAAAATGACCTAATTGATCATCCAATGACACAAATGAACTTATTGGATGCACAAGATTGATTAAAAACCCTAGTTGTACAAGAATATGCCTAGGGAGGACGAAAATGACCTAATTGATCATCCAATGACACAAATGAACTTATTGGATGCACAAGATTTATTAAAAACCCTAATTGGACAAAAATAAGCCTAGGGAGGACGAAAATGACCTAATTGATCATCCAATGACACAAACACACCTATTGGATGCACAAGACTGGTTAAAAACCCTAATCGGACAAGAATAAGCCTAGGGAGGACAAAAATGACCTAATTGATCATCCAATGACACAAACACACCTATTGGATGCACAAGATTGGTTAAAAACCCTAATTGGACAAGAATAAGCCTAGGGAGGACGAAAATGACCTAATTGATCATCCAATGACACAAACACACCTATTGGATGCACAAGATTGGTTAAAAACCCTAGTTGGACAAGAATATGCCTAGGGAGGACGAAAATGACCTAAATGTTAATCCAATGACACAAATGAACTTATTGGATGCACAAGATTGGTTAAAAACCCTAATGGGACAAGAATAAGCCTAGGAAGGACGAAAATGACCTAATTGATCATCCAATGACACAAACACACCTATTGGATGCACAAGATTGGTTAAAAACCCTAATTGGACAAGAATAAGCCTAGGGAGGACGAAAATGACCTAATTGATCATCCAATGACACAAACACACCTATTGGATGCACAAGATTGGTTAAAAACCCTAATTGGACAAGAATATGCCTAGGGAGGACGAAAATGACCTAAATATTAATTCAATGACACAAACAAAGTTATTGGATGCACAAGATTGGTTAAAAACCCTAATTGGACAAGAATATGTCTAGGGAGGACGAAAATGACCAAAATGTTAATCCAATGACACAAATGAACTTATTGGATGCACAACACTGGTAAAAAACCCTAATTGGACAAGAGTAAGCCTAGGAAGGACGAAAATAACCTAATTGATCATCCAATGACACAAACACACCTATTGGATGCACAAGATTGGTTAAAAACCCTAATTGGACAAGAATATGCCTAGGGAGGACGAAAATGACCTATATATTAATTCAATGACACAAATGAAATTATTGGATGCACAAGATTGGTTAAAAACCCTAATTGGACAAGAATAAGCCTAGGGAGGACGAAAATGACCTAATTGATCATCCAATGACACAAACACACCTATTGGATGCACAAGTTTGGTTAAAAACCCTAATTGGACAAGAATATGCCTAGGGAGGACGAAAATGACCTAATTGATCATCCAATGACACAAACACACCTATTGGATGCACAAGATTGGTTAAAAACCTTAATTGGACAAGAATAAGCCTAGGGAGGACGAAAATGACCTAATTGATCATCCAATGACACAAACACACCTATTGGATGCACAAGATTGGTTAAAAACCCTAATTGGACAAGAATAAGCCTAGGGAGGACGAAAATGACCTAATTGATCATCCAATGACACAAACACACCTATTGGATGCACAAGATTGGTTAAAAACCAAGTTGGACAAGAATATGCCTAGGGAGGACGAAAATGACCTAATTGATCATCCAATGACACAAATGAACTTATTGGATGCACAAGATTGGTTAAAAATCCTAATTGGACAAGAATAAGCCTAGGGAGGACGAAAATGACCTAAATGCTAATCCAATGACACAACTCAACTTATTGGATGCACATGATTGGTTAAAAACCCTAATTGGGCAAGAATAAGTCTAGGGAGGACGAAAATGACCTAATTGATCATCCAATGACACAAACACACCTATTGGATGCACAAGATTGGTTAAAAACCCTAATTGGACAAGAATAAGCCTAGGGAGGACGAAAATGACCTAATTGATCATCCAATGACACAAACACACCTATTGGATGCACAAGATTGGTTAAAAACCCTAATTGGACAAGAATAAGCCTAGGAAGGACGAAAATGACCTAATTGATCATCCAATGACACAAACACACCTATTGGATGCACAAGACTGGTTAATAACCCTAATTGGACAAGAAGAAGCCTAGGGAGGACGAAAATGACCTAAATATTAATTCAATGACACAAAGAAAGTTATTGGATGCACAAGATTGGTTAAAAACCCTAATTGGACAAGAATAAGCCTAGGGAGGACGAAGATGACCTAATTGATCATCCAATGACACAAACACACCTATTGGATGCACAAGATTGGTTAAAAACCCTAATTGGACAAGAATAAGCCTAGGGAGGAAGAAAATGACATAATTTATCATCCAATGACACAAACACACCTATTGGATGCTCAAGATTGGTTAAAAACCCTAATTGGACAAGAATAAGCCTTGGGAGGAAGAAAATGACCTAATTGATCATCCAATGACACAAACACACCTATTGGATGCCCAAGATTGGTTTAAAACCCTAGTTGGACAAGAATATGTCTAGGGAGGACGAAAATGACCTAATTGATCATCCAATGACACAAATTAACTTATTGGATGCACAACGTTGGTTAAAAACCCTAATTGGACAAGAATAAGCCTAGGTAGGACGAAAATGACCTAATTGATCATCCAATGACACAAACACACCTATTGGATGCCCAAGATTGGTTTAAAACACTAGTTGGACAAGAATATGCCTAGGGAGGACGAAAATGACCTAATTGATCATCCAATGACACAAACACACCTATTGGATGCACAAGATTGGTTAAAAACCCTAATTGGACAAGAATAAGCCTAGGAAGGACGAAAATGACCTAATTGATCATCCAATGACACAAACACACCTATTGGATGCACAAGATTGGTTAAAAACCCTAATTGGACAAGAATATGCCTAGGGAGGACGAAAATTACCTAAATATTAATTCAATGACACAAACAAAGTTATTGGATTCACAAGATTGGTTTAAAACCCTAATTGGACAAGAATAAGCCTAGGGAGGACGAAAATGAGCTAATTGATCATCCAATGACACAAACACACCTATTGGATGCACAAGATTGGTTAAAAACCCTAATTGGACAAGAATAAGCATAGGGAGGAAGAAAATGACCTAATATATCATCCAATGACACAAACACACCTATTCGATTCACAAGATTGGTTAAAAACCCTAATTGGACAAGAATAAGCCTAGGGAGGACGAAAATGACCTAATTGATCATCCAATGACACAAACACACCGATTGGATGCACAAGATTGGTTAAAAACCCTAATTAGACAAGAATAAGCCTAGGGAGGACGAAAATGACCTAATTGATCATCCAATGACACAAACACACCTATTGGATGCACAAGATTGGTTTAAAACCCTAGTTGGACAAGAATATGCGTAGGGAGGACGAAAATGACCTAATTGATCATCCAATGACACAAATGAACTTATTGGATGCACAAGATTGGTTAAAAACCCTAATTGGACAAGAATAAGCCTAGGGAGGACGAAAATGACCTAATTGATCATCCAATGACACAAACACACCTATTGGATGCACAAAATTGGTTAAAAACCATAATTGGACAAGAATAAGCCTAGGGAGGACGAAAATGACCTAATAGATCATCCAATGACACAAACACACCTATTGGATGCACAAGATTGGTTAAAAACCCTAATTGGACAACAATAAGCCTGGGGAGGAAGAAAATGACCTAATTGATCATCCAATGACACAAACACACCTATTGGATGCACAAGATTGGTTAAAAACCCTAACTGGACAAGAATATGCCTAGGGAGGACGAAAATGACCTAATTCATCATCCAATGTCACAAACACACCTATTGGATGCACAAGATTGGTTAAAAACCCTAATTGGACAAGAATAAGCGTAGGGAGGACGAAAATGACCTAATTGATCATCCAATGACACAAACACACCTATTGGATGCACAAGATTGGTTTAAAACCCTAGTTGGACAAGAATATGCCTAGGGAGGACGAAAATGACCTAAATGTTAATCCAATGACACAAATGAACTTATTGGATGCACAAGATTGGTTAAAAACCCTAATTGGACAAGAATAAGCCTAGGAATGACGAAAATAACCTAATTGATCATCCAATGACACAAACACACCTATTGGATGCACAAGATTGGTTAAAAACCCTAATTGGACAAGAATATGCCTAGGGAGGACGAAAAGGACCTACATATTAATTCAATGACACAAACAAAGTTATTGGATGCACAAGATTGGTTAAAAACCCTAATTGGACAAGAATAAGCCTAGGGAGGACGAAAATGACCTAATTGATCATCCAATGACACAAACACACCTATTGGATGCACAAGATTGGTTAAAAACCCTAATTGGACAACAATAAGCCTAGTGAAGACGAAAATGACCTAATTTATCATCCAATGACACAAACACACCTATTGGATGCACAAGATTGGTTAAAAACCCTAATTGGACAAGAATAAGCCTAGGGAGGACGAAAATGACCTAATTGATCATCCAATGACACAAACACACCTATTGGAAGCACAAGATTGGTTAAAAACCCTAATTGGACAAGAATATGTCTAGGGAGGACGAAAATGACCTAAATGTTAATCCAATGACACAAATGAACTTATTGGATGCAAAAGATTGGTTAAAAACCCTAATTGGGCAAGAATAAGCCTAGGGAGGACGAAAATGACCTAATTGATCATCCAATGACACAAACACACCTATTGGATGCACAAGATTGGTTAAAAACCCTAATTGGACAACAATAAGCCTGGGGAGGAAGAAAATGACCTAATTGATCATCCAATGACACAAACACACCTATTGGATGCACAAGATTGGTTAAAAACCCTAATTGGACAAGAATAAGCCTAGGGAGGACGAAAATGACCTAATTGATCATCCAATGACACAAACACACCTATTGGAAGCACAAGATTGGTTAAAAACCCTAGTTGGACAAGAATAAGCCTAGGGAGGACAAAAATGACCTAATTGATCATCCAATGACACAAACACACCTATTGGATGCACAAGATTGGTTAAAAACCCTAATTGGACAAGAATAATCCTAGGGAGGACGAAAATGACCTAATTGATCATCCAATGAAACAAACACACCTATTGGATGCACAAGATTGGTTAAAAACCCTAATTGGACAAGAATAAGCCTAGGGAGGACAAAAATGACCTAATTGATCATCCAATGACACAAACACACCTATTGGATGCACAAGATTGGTTAAAAACCCTAATTGGACAAGAATAAGCCTAGGGAGGACGAAAATGACCTAATTGATCATCCAATGACACAAACACACCTATTGGAAGCACAAGATTGGTTAAAAACCCTAGTTGGACAAGAATATGCCTAGGGAGGACAAAAATGACCTAATTGATCATCCAATGACACAAATGAACTTATTGGATGCACAAGATTGGTTAAAAACCCTAATTGGACAAGAATAAGCATAGGGAGGACGAAAATGACCTAATTGATCATCCAATGACACAAACACACCTATTGGATGCACAAGATTGGTTAAAAACCCTAATTGGACAAGAATAAGCCTAGGGAGGACGAAAATGACCTAATTGATCATCCAATGACACAAACACACCTATTGGATGCACAAGATTGTTTAAAAACCCTAGTTGGACAAGAATATGCCTAGGGAGGACGAAAATGACCTAATTCATCATCCAATGACAGAAATGAACTTATTGGATGCACAAGATTGGTTAAAAACCCTAATTAGACAAGAATAAGCCTAGGGAGGACGAAAATGACCTAATTGATCATCCAATGACACAAACACACCTATTGGATGCACAAGATTGGTTAAAAACCCTAATTGGACAAGAATAAGCCTAGGGAGCACGAAAATGACCTAATTGATCATCCAATGACACAAACACACCTATTGGATGCACAAGATTGGTTAAAAACCCTAATTGGACAAGAATAAGCCTAGGGAGGACGAAAATGACCTAATTGATCATCCATTGCCAGAAACACACCTATTGGATGCACAAGATTGGTTAAAAACCCTAATTGGACAAGAATAAGCCTAGGGAGGACGAAAATGACCTAATTGATCATCCAATGACACAAACACACCTATTGGATGCACAAGATTGGTTAAAAACCTAATTGGACAAGAATAAGCCTTGGGAGGACGAAAATGACCTAATTGATCATCCAATGACACAAACACACCTATTGGATGCACAAGATTGGTTAAAAACCCTAATTGGACAAGAATAAGCCTAGGGAGGACGAAAATGACCTAATTGATCATCCAATGACACAAACACACCTATTGGATGCACAAGATTGGTTAAAAACCTTAATTGGAAAAGAATATGCCTAAGGAGGACGAAAATGACCTAAATATTAATTCAATGACACAAACAAAGTTATTGGATGCACAAGATTGGTTAAAAACCCTAATTGGACAAGAATAAGCCTAGGGAGGACGAAAATGACCTAATTGATCATCCAATGACACAAACACACCTATTGGATGCACAAGATTGGTTAAAAACCCTAATTGGACAAGAATAAGCCTAGGGAGGACGAAAATGACCTAATTGATCATCCAATGACACAAACACACCTATTGGATGCATAAGATTGGTTAAAAACTCTAATTGGACCAGAATAAGCCTAGGGAGGACGAAAATGACCTAATTGATCATCCAATGACACAAACACACCTATTGGATGCACAAGATTGGTTAAAAACCCTAGTTGGACAAGAATATGCCTAGGGAGGACGAAAATGACCTAATTGATCATCCAATGACACAAATGAACTTATTGGATAGAATAAGCCTAGGGAGGACGAAAATGACCTAATTCATCATCCAATGACACAAACACACCTATTGGATGCACAAGATTGGTTAAAAACCCTAATTGGACAAGAATAAGCCTAGGGAGGACGAAAATGACCTAATTGATCATCCAATGACACAAACACACCTATTGGACGCACAAGATTGGTTAAAAACCCTAATTGGACAAGAATAAGCATAGGGAGGACGAAAATGACCTAATTGATCATCCAATGACACAAACACACCTATTGGATGCACAAGATTGGTTAAAAACCCTAGTTGGACAAGAATATGCCTAGGGAGGACGAAAATGACCTAATTGATCATCCAATGACACAAATGAACTTATTGGATGCACAAGATTGGTTAAAAACCCTAGTTGTACAAAAATATGCCTAGGGAGGACGAAAATGACCTAATTGATCATCCAATGACACAAATGAACTTATTGGATGCACAAGATTTGTTAAAAACCCTAATTGGACAAGAATAAGCCTAGGGAGGACAAAAATGACCTAATTGATCATCCAATGACACAAACACACCTATTGGATGCACAAGATTGGTTAAAAACCCTAATTGGACAAGAATAAGCCTAGGGAGGACGAAAATGACCTAATTGATCATCCAATGACACAAACACACCTATTGGATGCACATGATTCGTTAAAAACCCTAGTTGGACAAAAATATGCCTAGGGAGGACGAAAATGACCTAATTGATCATCCAATGACACAAATGAACTTATTGGATGCACAAGATTGGTTAAAAACCCTAGTTGTACAAAAATATACCTAGGGAGGACGAAAATGACCTAATTGATCATCCAATGACACAAATGAACTTATTGGATGCACAAGATTTGTTAAAAACCCTAATTGGACAAGAATAAGTCTAGGGAGGACGAAAATGACCTAATTGATCATCCAATGACACAAACACACCTATTGGATGCACAAGATTGGTTAAAAACCCTAATTGGACAAGAATAAGCCTACGTGGGACGAAAATGACCTAATTGATCATCCAATGACACAAACACACCTATTGGATGCACAAGATTGGTTAAAAACCCTAATTGGACAAGAATAAGCCTAGGGAGGACGAAAATGACCTAATTGATCATCCAATGACACAAACACACCTATTGGATGCACAAGATTGGTTAAAAACCCTAGTTGGACAAGAATATGCCTAGGGAGGACGAAAATGACCTAAATGTTAATCCAATGACACAAATGAACTTATTGGATGCACAAGATTGGTTAAAAACCCTAATGGGACAAGAATAAGCCTAGGAAGGACGAAAATGACCTAATTGATCATCCAATGACACAAACACACCTATTGGATGCACAAGATTGGTTAAAAACCCTAATTGGACAAGAATAAGCCTAGGGAGGACGAAAATGACCTAATTGATCATCCAATGACACAAACACACCTATTGGATGCACAAGATTGGTTAAAAACCCTAATTGGACAAGAATATGCCTAGGGAGGACGAAAATGACCTAAATATTAATTCAATGACACAAACAAAGTTATTGGATGCACAAGATTGGTTAAAAACCCTAATTGGACAAGAATATGTCTAGGGAGGACGAAAATGACCAAAATGTTAATCCAATGACACAAATGAACTTATTGGATGCACAACACTGGTAAAAAACCCTAATTGGACAAGAGTAAGCCTAGGAAGGACGAAAATAACCTAATTGATCATCCAATGACACAAACACACCTATTGGATGCACAAGATTGGTTAAAAACCCTAATTGGACAAGAATATGCCTAGGGAGGACGAAAATGACCTATATATTAATTCAATGACACAAATGAAATTATTGGATGCACATGATTGGTTAAAAACCCTAATTGGACAAGAATAAGACTAGGGAGGACGAAAATGACCTAATAGATCATCCAATGACACAAACACACCTATTGGATGCACAAGATTGGTTAAAAACCCTAGTTGGACAAGAACATGCCTAGGGAGGACGAAAATGACCTATATATTAATTCAATGACACAAATGAAATTATTGGATGCACATGATTGGTTAAAAACCCTAATTGGACAAGAATAAGCCTAGGGAGGAAGAAAATGACCTAATTTATCATCCAATGACACAAACACACCTATTGGATGCACAAGATTGGTTAAAAACCCTAATTGGACAAGAATACGCCTAGGGAGGACGAAAATGACCTAATTGATCATCCAATGACACAAACACACCTATTGGATGCCCAAGATTGGTTTAAAACCGTAGTTGGACAAGAATATGCCTAGGGAGGACAAAAATGACCTAATTGATCATCCAATGACACAAATGAACTTATTGGATGCACAACATTGGTTAAAAACCCTAATTGGACAAGAATAAGCCTAGGGAGGACGAAAATGACCTAATTGATCATCCAATTACACAAACACACCTATTGGATGCACAAGATTGGTTAAAAACCCTAATTGGACAAGAATAAGCCTAGGAAGGACGAAAATGACCTAATTGATCATCCAATGACACAAACACACCTATTGGATGCACAAGATTGGTTAAAAACCCTAATTGGACAAGAATAAGCCTAGGGAGGACGAAAATGATCTAATTGATCATCCAATGACACAAACACACCTATTGGATGCACAAGATTGGTTAAAAATCCTAATTGGACAACAATAAGCATCGGGAGGAAGAAAATGACCTAATTGATCATCCAATGACACAAACACACCTATTGGATGCACAAGATTGGTTAAAAACCCTAACTGGACAAGAATATGCCTAGGGAGGAAGAAAATGACCTAATTGATCATCCAATGACACAAACACACCTATTGGATGCACAAGATTGGTTAAAAACCCTAATTGGACAAGAATAAGCCTAGGGAGGACGAAAATGACCTAAATGCTAATCCAATGACACAACTCAACTTATTGGATGTACAAGATTGGTTAAAATCCCTAATTGGACAAGAATAAGCCTAGGGAGGACGAAAATGACCTAATTGATCATCCAATGACACAAACACACCTATTGGATGCACAAGATTGGTTAAAAACCCTAATTGGACAAGAATAAGCCTAGGGAGGACGAAAATGACCTAAATGCTAATCCAATTACACAACTCAACTTATTGGATGCACAAGATTGGTTAAAAACCCTAATTGGGCAAGAATAAGCCTAGGGAGGACGAAAATGACCTAATTGATCATCCAATGACACAAACACACCTATTGGATGCACAAGATTGGTTAAAAACCCTAATTGGACAAGAATAAGCCTAGGGAGGACGAAAATGACCTAAATTTTAATCCAATGACACAAGTCAACTTATTGGATGCACAAGATTGGTTAAAAACCCTAATTGGACAAGAATATGTCTAGGGAGGACGAAAATGACCTAATTGATAATCCAATGACACAAACACACCTATTGGATGCACAAGTTTGGTTAAAAACCCTAATTGGACAAGAATATGCCTAGGGAGGACGAAAATGACGTAATTGATCATCCAATGACACAAACACACCTATTGGATGCACAAGATTGGTTAAAAACCCTAATTGGACAAGAATATGCCTAAGGAGGACGAAAATGACCTAATTGATCATCGAATGACACAAACACACCTATTGGATGCACAAGATTGGTTAAAAACCCTAATTGGACAAGAATATGCCTAGGGAGGACGAAAATAACCTAATTGATCATCCAATGACACAAACACACCTATTGGATGCACAAGATTCGTTAAAAACCCTGATTGGACAAGAATATTCCTAGGGAGGACGAAAATGACCTAATTGATCATCCAATGACACAAACACACCTATTGGATGCACAAGATTGGTTAAAAACCCTAATTGGACAAGAATAAGCCTAGGGAGGACGAAAATGACCTAATTGATCATCCAATGACACAAACACACCTATTGGATGCACAAGATTGGTTAAAAACCGTAATTGGACAAGAATAAGCCTAGGGAGGATGAAAATGACCTAATTGATCATCCAATGACACAAATGAACTTATTGGATGCACAAGATTGGTTAAAAACCCTAATTGGACAAGAATAAGCCTAGGGAGGACGAAAATGACCTAATTGATCATCCAATGACACAAACACACCTATTGGATGCACAAGATTGGTTAAAAACCCTAATTGGACAAGAATAAGCCTAGGGAGGACGAAAATGACCTAATTGATCATCCAATGACACAAACACACCAATTGGATGCACAAGATTGGTTAAAAACCCTAGTTGGACAAGAACATGCCTAGGGAGGACGAAAATGACCAAAATATTAATTCAATGACACAAACAAAGTTATTGGATGCACAAGATTGGTTAAAAACCCTAATTGGACAAGAATAAGCCTAGGGAGGACGAAAATGACCTAATTGATCATCCAATGACACAAACACACCTATTGGATGCACAAGATTGGTTAAAAACCCTAATTGGACAAGAATAAGCCTAGGGAGGACGAAAATGACCTAATTGATCATCCAATGCCACAAACACACCTATTGGATACACAAGATTGGTTAAAAACCCTAATTGGACAAGAATATGCCTAGGGAGGACGAAAATGACCTAAATATTAATTCAATGACACAAACAAAGTTATTGGATGCACAAGATTGGTTAAAAACCCTAATTGGACAAGAATATGCCTAAGGAGGACGAATATGACCTAAATGTTAATCCAATAACACAAATGAACTTATTGGATGCACAAGATTGGTTAAAAACCCTAATTGGACAAGAATAAGCCTAAGGAGAACGAAAATGACCTAATTGATCATCCAATGACACAAACACACCTATTGGATGCACAAGATTGGTTAAAAATCCTAATTGGACAAGAATATGCCTAGGGAGGACGGATATGACCTAAATGTTAATCCAATGACACAAATGAACTTATTGGATGCACAAGATTGGTTAAAAACCCTAATTGGACAAGAATAAGCCTAGGGAGGACGAAAATGACCTAATTGATCATCCAATGACACAAACACACCTATTGGATGCACAAGATTGGTTTAAAACCCTAGTTGGACAAGAATATGCCTAGGGAGGACGAAAATGACCTAATTGATCATCCAATGACACAAATGAACTTATTGGATGCACAAGATTGGTAAAAAACCCTAATTGGACAAGAAAATGCATAGGGAGGACGAAAATGACCTAAATATTAATTCAATGACACAAACAAAGTTATTGGATGCACAAGATTGGTTAAAAACCCTAATTGGACAAGAATAAGCCTAGGGAGGACGAAAATGACCTAATTGATCATCCAATGACACAAACACACCTATTGGATGCACAAGATTGGTTTAAAACCCTAGTTGGACAAGAATATGCCTTGGGAGGACGAAAATGACCTAATTGATCATCCAATGACACAAACACACCTATTGGATGCACAAGATTGGTTTAAAACCCTAGTTGGACAAGAATATGCCTAGGGAGGACGAAAATGACCTAATTGATCATCCAATGACACAAATAAAATTATTGGATGCACAACATTGGTTAAAAACCCTAATTGGATAACAATAAGCCTAGGGAGGACGAAAATGACCTAATTGATCATCCAATGACACAAACACACCTATTGGATGCACAAGATTGGTTAAAAACCCTAATTGGACAAGAATAAGCCTAGGAAGGACGAAAATGACCTAATTGATCATCCAATGACACAAACACACCTATTGGATGCACAAGATTGGTTAAAAACCCTAATTGGACAAGAATAAGGCTAGGGAGGAGGAAAATGACCTAATTGATCATCCAATGACACAAACACACCTATCGGATGCACAAGATTGGTTAAAAACCCTAATTGGACAAGAATATGCCTAGGGAGGACGAAAATGACCTAATTGATCATCCAATGACACAAACACACCTATTGGATGCACAAGATTGGTTAAAAACCCTAATTGGACAAGAATATGCCTAGGGAGGACGAAAATGACCTAAATATTAATTCAATGACACAAACAAAGTTATTCGATGCACAAGATTGGTTAAAAACCCTAATTGGACAAGAATAAGCCTAGGGAGGACGAAAATGACCTAATTGATCATCCAATGACACAAACACACCTATTGGAGTCACAAGATTGGTTAAAAACCCTAATTGGACAAGAATATGCCTAGGGAGGACGAAAATGACCTAAATATTAATTCAATGACACAAACAAAGTTATTGGATGCACAAGATTGGTTAAAAACCCTAATTGGACAAGAATAAGCCTAGGGAGGACGAAAATGACCTAATTGATCATCCAATGACACAAACACACCTATTGGATGCACAAGATTGGTTAAAAACCCTAATGGACTAGAATAAGCCTAGGGAGGACGAAAATGACCTAAATGCTAATCCAATGACACAAATCAACTTATTGGATGCACAAGATTGGTTAAAAACCCTAATTGGACAAGAATAAGCCTAGGGAGGACGAAAATGACCTAATTGATCATCCAATGACACAAACACACCTATTGGATGCACAAGATTCGTTAAAAACCCTAATTGGACAAGAATATGCCTAGGGAGGAGGAAAATGACCTAAATATTAATTCAATGACACAAACAAAGTTATTGGATGCACAAGATTGGTTAAAAACCCTAATTGGACAAGAATAAGCCTAGGGAGGACGAAAATGACCTAATTGATCATCCAATGACACAAACACACCTATTGGATGCACAAGATTGGTTAAAAATCCTAATTGGACAACAATAAGCATCGGGAGGAAGAAAATGACCTAATTGATCATCCAATGACACAAACACACCTATTGGATGCACAAGATTGGTTAAAAACCCTAACTGGACAAGAATATGCCTAGGGAGGAAGAAAATGACCTAATTGATCATCCAATGTCACAAACACACCTATTGGATGCACAAGATTGGTTAAAAACCCTAATTGGACAAGAATAAGCCTAGGGAGGACGAAAATTACCTAATTGATCATCCAATGACACAAACACACCTATTGGATGCACAAGATTGGTTAAAAACCCTAATTGGACAAGAATAAGCCTAGGGAGGACGAAAATGACCTAATTGATCATCCAATGACACAAACACACCTATTGGATGCACAAGATTGGTTAAAAACCTTAATTGGACAAGAATGAGCCTAGGGAGGACGAAAATGACCTAATTGATCATCCAATGACACAAACACACCTATTGGATGCACAAGATAGGTTTAAAACCCTAGTTGGACAAGAATATGCCTAGGGAGGACGAAAATGACCTAATTGATCATCCAATGACACAAATGAAATTATTGGATGCACAAGATTGGTTAAAAATCATAATTGGATAACAATAAGCCTAGGGAGGACGAAAATGACCTAATTGATCATCCAATGACACAAACACACCTATTGGATGCACAAGATTAGTTAAAAACCCTAATTGGACAAGAATAAGCCTAGGAAGGACGAAAATGACCTAATTGATCATCCAATGACACAAACACACCTATTGGATGCACAAGATTGGTTAAAAACCCTAATTGGACAAGAATATGCCTTGGGAGGACGAAAATGACCTAAATATTAATTTAATGACACAAACAAAGTTATTAGATGCACAAGATTGGTTAAAAACCCTAATTGGACAACAATAAGCCTGGGGAGGAAGAAAATGACCTAATTGATCATCCAATGACACAAACACACTTATTGGATGCACAAGATTGGTTAAAAACCCTAATTGGACAAGAATAAGCCTAGGGAGGAAGAAAATGACCTAAATTATCATCCAATAACACAAACACACCTATTGGATGCACAAGATTGGTTAAAAACCCTAATTTGACAAGAATAAGCCTAGGAAGGACGAAAATGACCTAATTGATCATCCAATGACACAAACACACCTATTGGATGCCCAAGATTGGTTTAAAACCGTAGTTGGACAAGAATATGCCTAGGGAGGACGAAAATGACCTAATTGATCATCCAATGACAAAAATGAACTTATTGGATGCACAACATTGGTTAAAAACCCTATTTGGACAAGAATAAGCCTAGGGAGGACGAAAATGACCTAATTGATCATCCAATTACATAAACACACCTATTGGATGCACAAGATTGGTTAAAAACATAATTGGACAATAATAAGCCTAGGGAGGACGAAAATGACCTAATTGATCATCCAATGACACAAACACACCTATTGGATGCACAAGATTGGTTAAAAACCCTAATTGGACAAGAATAAGCCTAGGAAGGACGAAAATGACCTAATTGATCATCCAATGACACAAACACACCTATTGGATGCACAAGATTGGTTAAAAACCCTAATTGGACAAGAATAAGCCTAGGGAGGACAAAAATGACCTAATTGATCATCCAATGACACAAAGACACCTATAGGATGCATAAGATTGGTTAAAAACCCTAATTGGACAAGAATATGCCTAGGGAGGACGAAAATGACCTAATTGATCATCCAATGACACAAATGAACTTATTGGATGCACAAGATTGGTTAAAAACCCTAATTGGACAAGAATAAGCCTAGGGAGGACGAAAATGACCTAATTGATCATCCAATGACACAAACACACATATTGGATGCACAAGATTGGTTAAAAACCCTAATTGGACAAGAATAAGCCTAGGGAGAACGAAAATGACCTAAATGTTAATCCAATGACACAACTCAACTTATTGGATGCACAAGATTGGTTAAAAACCCTAATTGGACAAGAATAAGCCTACGGAGGACGAAAATAACCTAATTGATCATCCAATCAAACAAACACACCTATTGGATGCACAAGATTGGTTAAAAACCCTAATTGGACAAGAATATGCCTAGGAAGGACGAAAATGACCTAAATGTTAATCCAATGACACAAATGAACTTATTCGATGCACACGATTGGTTAAAAACCCTAATTGGACAAGAATAAGCCTAGGGAGGACGAAAATGACCTAAATGCTAATCCAATGACACAACTCAACTTATTGGATGCACAAGATTGGTTAAAAACCCTAATTGGACAAGAATAAGCCTAGGGAGGACGAAAATGACCTAAATGCTAATCCAATGACACAACTCAACTTATTGGATGCACAAGATTGGTTAAAAACCCTAATTGGGCAAGAATAAGCCTAGGGAGGACGAAAATGACCTAACTGATCATCCAATGACACAAACACACCTATTGGATGCACAAGATTGGTTAAAAACCCTAATTGGACAAGAATAAGCCTAGGGATGAAGAAAATGACCTAATTGAAAATCCAATGACACAAACACACCTATTGGATGCACAAGATTGGTTAAAAACCCTAATTGGACAAGAATAAGCCTAGGAAGGACGAAAATGACCTAATTGATCATCCAATGACACAAACACACCTATTGGATGCACAAGATTGGTTAAAAACCCTAATTGGACAAGAATAAGCCTAGGGAAGACGAAAATGACCTAAATGTTAATCCAATGACACAACTCAACTTATAGGATGCACAAGATTGGTTAAAAACCCTAATTGGACAAGAATAAGCCTAGGGAGGACGAAAATGACCTAATTGATCATCCAATGACACAAACACACCTATTGGATGCACAAGATTGGTTAAAAACCGTAATTGGACAAGAATAAGCCTAGGGAGGATGAAAATGACCTAATTGATCATCCAATGACACAAACGAACTTATTGGATGCACAAGATTGGTTAAAAACCCTAATTGGACAAGAATAAGCGTAGGGAGGACGAAAATGACCTAATTGATCATCCAATGACACAAACACACCTATTGGATGCACAAGATTGGTTAAAAACCCTAATTGGACAAGAATAAGCCTAGGGAGGACGAAAATGACCTAATTGATCATCCAATGACACAAACACACCTATTGGATGCACAAGATTGGTTAAAAACCCTAATTGGACAAGAATAAGCCTAGGGAGGACGAAAATGACCTAATTGATCATCCAATGACACAAACACACCTATTGGATGCACAAGATTGGTTAAAAACCCTAATTGGACAAGAATAAGCCTAGGGAGGACGAAAATGACCTAATTGATCATCCAATGACACAAACACATCTATTGGAAGCACAAGATTGGTTAGAAACCCTAGTTGGACAAGAATATGCCTAGGGAGGACGAAAATGACCTAATTGATCATCCAATGACACAAATGAACTTATTGGATGCACAAGATTGCTTAAAAACCCTAATTGGACAAAAATAAGCATAGAAAGGACGAAAATGACCTAATTGATCATCCAATGACACAAACACACCTATTGGATGCACAAGATTGGTTAAAAACCCTAATTGGACAAGAATAAGCCTAGGGAGGACGAAAATGACCTAATTGATCATCCAATGACACAAACACACCTATTGGATGCACAAGATTGGTTAAAAACCCTAATTGGACAAGAATAAGCCTAGGGAGGACGAAAATGACCTAATTGATCATCCAATGACACAAACACACCTATTCGAAGCACAAGATTGGTTAAAAACACTAGTTGGACAAGAATATGCCTAGGGAGGACGAAAATGACCTAATTGATCATCCAATGACACAAATGAACTTATTGGATGCACAAGATTGGTTAAAAACCCTAATTGGACAAGAATAAGCATAGAAAGGACGAAAATGACCTAATTGATCATCCAATGACATAAACACACCTATTGGATGCACAAGATTGGATAAAAACCCTAATTGGATAAGAATATGCCTAGGGAGGACGAAAATGACCTAAATGATCATCCAATGACACAAACACACCTATTGGATGCACAAGATTGGTTAAAAACCCTAATTGGACAAGAATAAGCCTAGGGAGGACGAAAATGACCTAATTGATCATCCAATGACACAAACACACCTATTGGAAGCACAAGATTGGTTAAAAACCCTAATTTGGACAAGAATATGCCTAGGGAGGACGAAAATGATCTAAATGTTAATCCAATGACACAAATGAACTTATTGGATGCACAAGATTGGTTAAAAACCCTAATTGGACAAGAATAAGCCTAGGGAGGACGAAAATGACCTAATTGATCATCCAATGACACAAACACACCTATTGGAAGCACAAGATTGGTTCAAAACCCTAATTTGGACAAGAATATGCCTAGGGAGGACGAAAATGACCCAAATGTTAATCCAATGACACAAATGAACTTATTGGATGCACAAGATTGGTTAAAAACCCTAATTGGAATAGAATAAGCCTTGGGAGGACGAAAATGACCTAATTGATCATCCAATGACACAAACACACCTATTGGATGCACAAGACTGGTTAAAAACCCTAATTGGACAAGAATATGCCTAGGGAAGACGAAAATGACCTAAATATTAATTCAATGACATAAACAAACTTATTGGATGCACAAGATTAGTTAAAAACCCTAATTGGACAAGAATAAGACTAGGGAGGTCGAAAATGACCTAATTGATCATCCAATGACACAAACACACCTATTGGAAGCACAAGATTGGTTAAAAACCCTAATTTGGACAAGAATATGCCTAGGGAGGACGAAAATGATCTAAATGTTAATCCAATGACACAAATGAACTTATTGGATGCACAAGATTGGTTAAAAACCCTAATTGCACAAGCATAAGCCTAGGGAGGACGAAAATTACCTAATTGATCATCCAATGTCACAAACACACCTATTGGATGCACAAGATTGGTTAAAAACCCTAATTGGACAAGAATATGTCTAGGGAGGACGAAAATGAACTAAATATTAATTCAATGACACAAACAAACTTATTGGATGCACAAGATTGGTTAAAAACCCTAATTGGACAAGCATAAGCCTAGGGAGGACGAAAATGGCCTAATTGATCATCCAATGACACAAACACACCTATTGGATGCACAAGATTGGTTAAAAACCCTAATTGGACAAGAATAAGCCTAGGGAGGACGAAAATGACCTAATTGATCATCCAATGACACAAACACATCTATTGGATGCACAAGATTGGTTAAAAACCCTAATTGGAAAAGAATATGCCTAGGGAGGAGGAAAATGACCTAAATATTAATTCAATGACACAAACAAAGTTATTGGATGCACAAGATTGGTTAAAAACCCTAATTGGACAAGAATAAGCCTAGGGAGGACGAAAATGACCTAATTGATCATCCAATGACACAAACACACCTATTGGATGCACAAGATTGGTTAAAAACCCTAATTGGACAAGAATATGTCTAGGGAGGACGAAAATGACCTAAATATTAATTCAATGACACAAACAAACTTAATGGATGCACAAGATTGGTTAAAAACCCTAATTGGACAAGCATAAGCCTAGGGAGGACGAAAATGACCTAATTGATCATCCAATGTCACAAACACACCTATTGGATGCACAAGATTGGTTAAAAACCCTAATTGGACAAGAATATGTCTAGGGAGGACGAAAATGACCTAAATATTAATTCAATGACACAAACAAACTTATTGGATGCACAAGATTGGTTAAAAACCCTAATTGGACAAGAATAAGCCTAGGGAGGACGAAAATGACCTAAATGTTAATTTAATGACACAAACACACCTATTGGATGCACAAGATTGGTTAAAAACCCTAACTGGACAAGAATAAGCTTAGGGAAGACGAAAATGACCTAATTGATCATCCAATGACACAAACACACCTATTGGATGCACAAGATTGGTTAAAAACCCTAATTGGACAAGAATAAGCCTAGGGAGGACGAAAATGACCTAATTGATCATCCAATGACACAAACACACCTATTGGATGCACAAGATTGGTTAAAAACCCTAATTGGACAAGAATAAGCCTAGGGAGGACGAAAATGACCTAATTGATCATCCAATGACACAAACACACCTATTGGATGCACAAGATTGGTTAAAAACCATTGTTGGACAAGAATATGGCTAGGGAGGATGAAAATGACCTAATTGATCATCCAATGACACAAATGAACTTATTGGATGCACAAGATTGGTTAAAAACCCTAGTTGGACAAGAATATGCCTAGGGAGGACGAAAATGACCTAATTGATCATCCAATGACACAAACACACCTATTGGATGCACAAGATTGGTTAAAAACCCTAATTGGACAAGAATAAGCCTAGGGAGGACGAAAATGACCTAATTGATCATCCAATGACACAAACACACCTATTGGATGCACAAGATTGGTTAAAAACCCTAATTGGACAAGAATAAGCCTAGGGAGGACGAAAATGACCTAATTGATCATCCAATGACACAAATGAACTTATTGGATGCACAAGATTGGTTAAAAGTCCTAATTGGACAAGAATAAGCCTAGGGAGGACGAAAATGACCTAAATGCTAATCCAATGACACAACTCAACTTATTGGATGCACAAGATTGGTTAAAAACCCTAATTGGGCAAGAATAAGCCTAGGGAGGACGAAAATGACCTAATTGATCATCCAATGACACAAACACACCTATTGGATGCACAAGATTGGTTAAAAACCCTAATTGGACAAGAATAAGCCTAGGGAGGACGAAAATGACCTAATTGATCATCCAATGACACAAACACACCTATTGGATGCACAAGATTGGTTAAAAACCCTAATTGCACAAGAATATGCCTAGGGAGGACGAATATGACCTAAATGTTAATCCAATAACACAAATGAACTTATTGGATGCACAAGATTGGTTAAAAACCCTAATTGGACAAGAATAAGCCTAGGGAGAACGAAAATGACCTAAATGTTAATCCAATGACACAACTCAACTTATTGGATGCACAAGATTGGTTAAAAACCCTAATTGTACAAGAATAAGCCTAGGGAGGACGAAAATGACCTAATTGAACATCCAATGACACAAACACACCTATTGGATGCACAAGATTGGTTAAAAACCCTAATTGGACAAGAATAAGCCTAGGGAGGACGAAAATGACCTAATTGATCATCCAATGACACAAACACACCTATTGGATGCACAAGATTGGTTAAAAACCGTAATTGGACAAGAATAAGCCTAGGGAGGACGAAAATGACCAAATTGATCATCCATTGCCACAAACACACCTATTGGATGCACAAGATTGGTTAAAAACCCTAATTGGACAAGAATATGCCTAGGGAGGACGAAAATGACCTAATTGATCATCCAATGACACAAACACACCTATTGGATGCACAAGATTGGTTAAAAACCCTAATTGGACAAGAATAAGCCTTGGAAGGACGAAAATGACCTAATTGATCATCCAATGACACAAACACACCTATTGGATGCACAAGATTGGTTAAAAACCCTAATTCGATAAGAATATGACTAGGGAGGACGAAAATGACCTAAATGTTAATCCAATGACACAAATGAACCTATTGGATGCACAAGATTGGTTAAAAACCCTAATTGGTCGAGAATAAGCTTCGGGAGGACGATAATGACCTAATTGATCATCCAATGACACAAACACACCTATTGGATGCACTAGATTGGCTAAAAACCCTAATTGGACAAGAATATGCCTAGGGAGGACGAAAATGACCTAAATGTTAATCCAATGACACAAATGAACTTATTCGATGCACAAGATTGGTTAAAAACCCTAATTGGACAAGAATAAGCCTAGGAAGGACGAAAATGACCTAATTGATCATCCAATGACACAAACACACCTATTGGATGCACAAGATTGGTTAAAAACCCTAATTGGACAAGAATAAGCCTAGGGAGGACGAAAATGACCTAATTGATCATCCAATGACACAAACACACCTATTGGATGCACAAGATTGGTTAAAAACCCTAATTGGACAAGAATATGCCTAAGGAGGACGAAAATGACCTAAATATTAATTCAATGACACAAACAAAGTTATTGGATGCACAAGATTGGTTAATAACCCTAATTGGACAAGAATAAGCCTTGGGATGACGAAAATGACCTAATTGATCATCCAATGACACAAACACGCCTATTGGATGCACAAGATTGGTAAAAAACCCTAATTGGACAAGAATATGCCTAGGGACGACGAAATGACCTAAATATTAATTCAATGACACAAACAAAGTTATTGGATGCACAAGATTGGTTAAAAACCCTAATTGGACAAGAATAAGCCTAGGGAGGACGAAAATGACCTAATTGATCATCCAATGACACAAACACACCTATTGGATGCACAAGATTGGTTAAAAACCCTAATTGGACAAGAATATGCCTAGGCAGGACGAAAATGACCTAAATATTAATTCAATGACACAAACAAACTTATTGGATGCACAAGATTGGTTAAAAACCCTAATTGGACAAGAATATGCCTAGGGAGGACGAAAATGACCTAATTGATTATCCAATGACACAAACACACCTATTGAATGCACAAGATTGGTTAAAAACCCTAATTGGACAAGAATATGCCTAGGGAGGACGAAAATGACCTAAATATTAATTCAATGACACAAACAAAGTTATTGGATGCACAAGATTGGTTAAAAACCCTAATTGGACAAGAATAAGCCTATGGAGGACGAAAATGACCTAATTGATCATCCTATGACACAAACACACCTATTGGATGCACAAGATTGGTTAAAAACCCTAAATGGACAAGAATATGCCTAGGGAGGACGGATGTGACCTAAATGTTAATCCAATGACACAAATGAACTTATTGGATGCACAAGATTGGTTAAAAACCCTAATTGGACAAGAATAAGCCTAGGGAGAACGAAAATGACCTAAATGTTAATCCAATGACAGAACTCAACTTATTGGATGCACAAGATTGGTTAAAAACCCTAAATGGACAAGAATAAGCCTAGGGAGGACGAAAATGACCTAATTGATCATCCAATGACACAAACACACCTATTGGATGCACAAGATTGGTTAAAAACCCTAATTGGACCAGAATAAGCCTAGGGAGGACGAAAATGACCTAAATATTAATTCAATGACATAAACAAACTTATTGGATGCACAAGATTGGTTAAAAACCCTAATTGGACAAGAATAAGCCTAGGAAGGACGAAAATGACCTAATTGATCATCCAATGACACAAACACACCTATTGGATGCACAAGATTGGTTAAAAACCCTAATTGGACAACAATATGCCTAGGGAGGACGAAAATGACCTAAATATTAATTCAATGACACAAACAAACATATCGGATGCACAAGATTGGTTAAAAACCCTAATTAGACAAGAATAAGCCTACAGAGGACGAAAATGACCTAATTGATCATCCAATGACACAAACACACCTATTGGATGCACAAGATTGGTTAAAAACCCTAATTGGACAAGAATAAGCCTAGGGAGGACGAAAATGACCTAATTGATCATCCAATGACACAAACACACCTATTGGATGCACAAGATTGGTTAAAAACCCTAATTGGACAAGAATAAGCCTAGGGAGGACGAAAATGACCTAATTGATCATCCAATGACACAAACACACTTATTGGATGCACAAGATTGGTAAAAAACCCTAATTGGACAAGAATAAGCCTAGGGAGGACGAAAATGACCTAATTGATCATCCAATGACACAAACACACCTATTGGATGCACAAGATTGGTTAAAAACCCTAATTGGACAAGAATAAGCCTAGGGAGGACAAAATGACCTAATTGATCATCCAATGACACAAACACACCTATTGGATGCACAAGATTGGTTAAAAACCCTAATTGGGCAAGAATATGCTTAGGGAGGACGAAAATGACCTAAATGTTAATCCAATGACACAAATGAACTTATTGGAGGCACAAGATTGGTTAGAAACCCTAATTGGACAAGAATAAGCCTAGGGAGGACGAAAATTACCTAAATGTGAATCCAATGACACAACTCAACTTATTGGATGCACAAGATTGGTAAAAAACCCTAATTGGACAAGAATAAGCCTAGGGAGGACGAAAATGACCTAATTGATCATCCAATGACACAAACACACCTATTGGATGCACAAGATTGGTTAAAAACCCTAATTGGACAAGAATAAGCCTAGGGAGGACGAAAATGACCTAATTGATCATCCAATGACACAAACACACCTATTAGATGCACAAGATTGGTTAAAAACCCTAATTGGACAAGAATAAGCCTAGGGAGGACGAAAATGACTTAATTGATCATCCAATGACACAAACACACCTATTGGATGCACAAGATTGGTTAAAAATTCTAATTGGACAAGAATATGCCTAGGGAGGACGAAAATAACCTAATTGATCATCCAATGACACAAAAACACCTATTGGATGAACAAGATTCGTTAAAAACCCTAATTGGACAAGAATATGCCTTGGGAGGACGAAAATGGCCTAATTGATCATCCAATGACACAAACACACCTATTGGATGCACAAGATTGGTTAAAAACCCTAATTGGACAAGAATAAGCCTAGGGAGGACGAAAATGACCTAATTGATCATCCAATGACACAAACACACCTATTGGATGCACAAGATTGGTTAAAAACCCTAATTGGACAAGAATATGCCTAGGGAGGACGAAAATGACCTAAATATTAATTCAATGACACAAACAAAGTTATTGGATGCACAAGATTGGTTAAAAACCCTAATTGGACAAGAATAACCATAGGGATGACGAAAATGACCTAATTGATCATCAAATGACACAAACACACCTATTGGATGCACAAGATTGGTTAAAAACCCTAATTGGACAAGAATAAGCCTAGGGAGGACGAAAATGACCTAATTGATCATCCAATGACACAAACACACCTATTAGAGGCACAAGATTGGTTAAAAACCCTAATTGGACAAGAATAAGCCTAGGAAGGACGAAAATGACCTAATTGATCATCCAATGACACAAACACACCTATTGGATGCACAAGATTGGTTAAAAACCCTAATTGGACAAGAATAAGCCTAGGGAGGACGAAAATGACCTAATTGATCATCCAATGACACAAAACACCTATTGGATGCACAAGATTGGTTAAAAATCCTAATTGGACAAGAATAAGCCTAGGGAGGATAAAAATGACCTAATTGATCATCCAATGACACAAACACACCTATTGGATGCACAAGATTGGTTAAAAACCCTAATTGGACAAGAATAAGCCTAGGGAGGACGAAAATGACCTAATTGATCATCCAATGACACAAACACACCTATTGGATGCACAAGATTGGTTAAAAACCCTAATTGGACAAGAATAAGCCTAGGGAGGACGAAAATGACCTAATTGATCATCCAATCACACAAACACACCTATTGGATGCACAAGATTGGTTAAAAACCATAGTTGGACATGAATATGCCTAGGGAGGATGAAAATGACCTAATTGATCATCCAATGACACAAATGAACTTATTGGATGCACAAGATTGGTTAAAAACACTAATTGGACAAAAATAAGCCTAGGGAGGACAAAAATGACCTAATTGATCATCCAATGACACAAACACACCTATTGGATGCACAAGATTGGTTAAAAACCCTAATTGGACAAGAATAAGCCTAGGGAGGACGAAAATGACCTAATTGATCATCCAATGACACAAACACACCTATTGGATGCACAAGATTGGTTAAAAACCCTAATTGGACAAGAATAAGCCTAGGGAGGACGAAAATGACCTAATTGATCATCCAATGACACAAACACACCTATTGGATGCACAAGATTGGTTAAAAACCCTAATTGGACAAGAATAAGCCTAGGGAGGACGAAAATGACCTAATTGATCATCCAATGACACAAACACATCTATTGGAAGCACAAGATTGGTTAGAAACCCTAGTTGGACAAGAATATGCCTAGGGAGGACGAAAATGACCTAATTGATCATCCAATGACACAAATGAACTTATTGGATGCACAAGATTGCTTAAAAACCCTAATTGGACAAAAATAAGCATAGAAAGGACGAAAATGACCTAATTGATCATCCAATGACACAAACACACCTATTGGATGCACAAGATTGGTTAAAAACCCTAATTGGACAAGAATAAGCCTAGGGAGGACGAAAATGACCTAATTGATCATCCAATGACACAAACACACCTATTGGATGCACAAGATTGGTTAAAAACCCTAATTGGACAAGAATAAGCCTAGGGAGGACGAAAATGACCTAATTGATCATCCAATGACACAAACACACCTATTCGATGCACAAGATAGGTTAAAAACCCTAATTGGATAACAATAAGGCTGGGGAGGAAGAAAATGACCTAATTGATCATCCAATGACACAAACACACCTATTGGATGCACAAGATTGGTTAAAAACCCTAACTGGACAAGAATATGCCTAGGGAGGACAAAAATGACCTAATTGATCATCCAATGTCACAAACACACCTATTGGATGCACAAGATTGGTTAAAAACCCTAATTGGACAAGAATAAGCCTAGGGAGGACGAAAATTACCTAATTGATCATCCAATGACACAAACACACCTATTGGATGCACAAGATTGGTTAAAAACCCTAATTAGACAAGAATAAGCCTAGGGAGGACGAAAATTACCTAATTGATCATCCAATGACACAAACACACCTATTGGATGCACAAGATTGGTTAAAAACCTTAATTGGACAAGAATAAGCCTAGGGAGGACGAAAATGACCTAATTGATCATCCAATAACACAAACACACCTATTGGATGCACAAGATTGGTTTAAAACCCTAGTTGGACAAGAATATGCCAAGGGAGGACGAAAATGACCTAATTGATCATCCAATGACACAAATGAAATTATTGGATGCACAAGATTGGTTAAAAACCATAATGGGATAACAATAAGCCTAGGGAGGACGAAAATGACCTAAT